>JAXIVJ010002310.1:10000-112613 GCA_036785665.1 Chirona hameri
CCTTAAAGCAAGTGATGCTTAAACATAAATGTGTATCCGTTCCATTTAGACCTCACAAACATATATATTTGTTTTTGTTCTACAACAATTATTTCATCAGCTGTTTGCACAGCGACATGATGGCATCTTTGACGCATCAGATACCTTGTGAAATCAGTGTTATTACCACTGAACTCTATAACATGGAACGCGCATTGGCCGGATAACTGGTCTAATGTCCACTCCTGTAGCTCAGTTGGGAGAGCGCTGGGCTTCTGACCTCACCCGGTAGTGGCAGCCCGGGTTCGAGTCGCTTCGGCGCTCGCTATTTGCCCCTGACTGGGGTGGCCGGTGGCAGCGGTCGCACTCAAAGTCAGGTGACGTCAGAGGGCGGGGCGGACCGTGTCCAGGCACGTACAACTTTCGCTTCTAAATTCTGCTGGACGCCAGGAATTGTTTGATCGGGTGGTGGGGTCAGGGCCTGCGCAACAAGCTATGCTTAGCGCGGGGCCTGCCCTCGGAAATCCATCCATTCAAAAACATTCGGACTAAATTTATAAAAAATTATCTTTAAAAAAAATGCCGGCCGCCATCTTGCCGGTACCAAAAAGGCGGCCGGGCGCGCTGCCGCCCGTGTTAAAGGGACTGTCCCACCTTTGTGAAAGTTCGAATCACACTTAATTGTATGTCTACATGTCAGGCGAGGTCAGCTGAACGTGTTCGTTAACTTTTTTTCCGAAAAAAATGTTTATCTTGGAAGATATTCAACTTTTAGTTGTAAGCGGAAAGTTGGGTTGGTGATGTCATATTATTTTTTTAATAACGGAAATCCTTTGTGCTGTCAAATATATGGCACAATTTTTTGTCGACATCTATTACGCAGAAAAAGCGAGCCACCCGGTGTCTAGATTCACTTAGATTGCGAACCACCCGGGGATCGAGAAATGAAAGACGAAAATATTCCAAGGCTGACCTAAAACAAGTCGACTATCATTACCAGTTGGGTAAAGAGACGACGCTGTCGGTTTAGAGGCCCTATTCAAATACACATGGACCTTATTTTTTACAGATGTCAAAATAAAACTAATATCTTTTTGATTAGATCATTGTGGTTGTATTAACTGCTACCATACTTAATTTCAATGCCCAGCCATACCAATGGCTATCTCAACTCAAATTTAATGTTAAGGTGGGATAGTCCCTTTAAAGGATAGGGAGGCGGGTACCCCGGCTGACATTTTACAATATATTGCGCGAACTACTTGTGGTAGCGCAATATGACTACTACTACAACGTTCCCAATTGAATGGGAGAATGATTATAGGTGTTCATTTTTTTCGTGAACAAAAATTATAAAAATATCAACACCTAGAATAATTCTCCATTAAATTTGGAACGTTGCAGTGGTAGTCATATACCACAAGTAGTTCGCTCAATATATTGTAAAATGTCAGTCGGTGTACCCGCCTCCCCATCCTTTAATCGGACATTGCCACCTCGCAGGCCAATATGGAGTTTTTGGTTTGTATCGGTCGATTAAGCGCGTCCGATTTCACCTGCAAAATTTGGTTCCCGGAACTCCCCCCATTATATCAAAAAATACATTTGCACCACCCATGCTTGCCAAGCATTCGTAACATTGGAGTCGCCACATCACTATTAAGAATCACTTCTTTGCGGACTGTTATTTTCTTTTGAATGTTGCAAACTCAACATCACCATTCCGTCAGTGCACTTTAAAATTAAAAAGCGTATGCAGTTAATTATATTTTCAACAACCTTAGCCTCTTTCATAATAAAACAGCAAGAAATGCTATGGCTCGACTTTGGGACCGTAGGAGTTGTGTGACCTATACCTTGTAACACAGATATACTTTTCAAGGTCAAGTCTCGGCGAATTCGTACGCTTCGGCTTTGGGCGGGCGCCAATACCACAGCCAAACTGGATGAGAGCGGCCATCATGAATGCACAGCTACTGAGCACAGCTGGGACCAACGTTTTGGAGTCGGAAATAAATACAAAATGTTTGCCGATACATTGCTTTAGGTGCTGCAGGAGCAATTTTGAGCTTGAGCATACATGATTGTTGATCCCCACCATTCATTTAAGTTGCTTTTTGGAAATCCTCCGGAGGTGGCAATATCCCTTTAACACGGGCGGCCGCGCGCCCGGCCGCCTTTTTGGTACCGGCAAGATGGCGGCCGGCATTAGACACCCCGGCCCGTAGGGGTCCACGGCGAATGCTGCCCCGTGGTTATTACTCAAGGCCATATAGACTAGGTAGACCCGTCCGGGGTAGGCAGCGAAATGCGTGATGTCACGGGCACGTGACGTCATACGCTCCCTATTCAAATAGTGTTAAATCGGCCTACTTTCGCGTCCTACCATTTGCATACCTTAGGTGCCAGAGGGATTAATTAAGCACTAAATGATAGATTGAAACGTCCTATACAGCTCGCTTTTGGGACATTTTCTTCTAAATTGCAAGGGTGAGCCGCTAGACGATGTCAAAGCGAGGCATGCAACCGAGCGAGGCCCATGCCAATATAAGGCAATGTTCGGATTTTGGCCACGGGGAACTGTCGCTGGATGCTGTTTTTGGTTGAAGTGCGAATTTTGTATGATTTTACCTGGTTGTTGATGAAGTAAGGTGGCTTGAGGATACTTTGTAGTAGTATCTATCAGGTGAAAGTATTTTTATATCTGGATTACACTTGTTTCACCTACAATTATGTTGAAGATCGTTGAGTGACGAATGCGCCACCGTAAATAAACATGGCGGCCGCGCCGGTCGAAGGCGTAATTCTTTTGGTAGACCGAGAAGTGCCACGAGACGGTCTACGAAAGGAAATACGCTTCTCCCGATTCGGCCACCCCATTGGTGGAAATCAAGCTGGAAAGTGACGCCATGGGACAGGGTGGACACGTTACGGAGATAGCCATGATACCCCCCCCCCCCCCGGTTATTACTGAAGGTGTCAGTTGGTGAACTTAGTGGCTGTACCTTTGAAGTTTAAACATAGGCATAAATGCAAATAATTTTCAGATCAGAAACATATTTTGAAATGCTTGAAACAAGCAATTTAAAGGGACTATCGCACCTTAATATTATATTTTAGTTGAGATCAGTGGCGTACCCAGGATTTACTCCAGGAGGGGGCAATTTTTGCTCAGTGGGGCATAAAGTACCCCACCAAAAAAAAACTCAACGGATTTGGCCCACTATATTTTTAAAAGGCCATATTTTCACCATTTTTCTCCTTTAAAAATAAAAATCAAAAAATCATTCATTTTTTCGACCTTCAGTTGGGGGAAATTGCCCCGTTTGCCCCCCCCCCCCCCCCCCCCCTTGTGTACGCCTATGGTTGAGATAGCCATTTTGATAGCTTGGCATTGCAATTAAATATGGTAGCAGTTAAAACAACCACAATGATCTAATCAAAAAGATATTCGAGTTTGATTTTGACATCTGTAAAAAATAAGGTCCATGTGTATTTGAATAGGGCCTCTAAACCGACAGCGTTGTCTCTCTGTACCCAGCTGGTAATGATAGTCGACTTGTTTTAAGGTCGGCCTTGGAATATTTTCGTCTTTCATTTCTCGATCCCCGGGTGGTTCGCAATCTAAGCCAATCTAGACACCGGGTGGTTCGCTTTTTCTGCGCAATAGATATCAACAAAAATGTGTGCCATACATTTGGCAGCAAAAAGGATTTCCGTCATTAAACAAAATAATGATGTTACCAACCCAACTTTCCGCTTAAAACTAAAAGTTGAGTATCTTCCAAGATAAGCCTTTTTCTTATGGAAAAAAAGTTCACGAACATGTTCAGCTGACCTCGCCTGACATGTAGACATACAATTAAGTGTGATTCAACAACTTTCAAAAAGGTGGGACAGTCCCTTTAATCCATTAACAGTGTGGGTTGAAATGCTGGGCTTACACAATTTTGATTACCTAAACCATGCTTTCCAATATTTTCCAGAAGGCCCAGGTACTAGTTGTCATGCTCAAAGTGCCTGTTCTTATGAATACCATTGTTGTATCTGTTCTCTTGCATGAATATATGATTTGTCTTGAAAAATAAGAGATCATAGCCCAGAACTTGCGTCTTGTTTTTCTTGCAAGAAATAGCTAGTTGCTGTATCACACCATTTATGCACAAACTTTGATATTTACTGATTATTGGTGTGTGAGTTACCATGAGGTAGTCTTTGCCTACTTTGACCCAACATGATGCTTTCCTTTTTGTACAGTTCCATTAACCATTAGGCTCTTGATTTAATTATATATATATATTGTGTCAACTTGTTTTTAGTGACTTATGATGTTTATAGCTTTTAGGGTTAACCCGCGAGTTACTGGGGTATATTTCATAACGCGACTTACTGGGGGGGGGGGCTATTTTTAGCCCCCCCCTCTGATCTCCGGAACTACTGGACCGAATGTAAAAATTCAAACGGCATTCGATAGCCCTGGGAAATTTATCGAGGGAAAGATAATATTGTTGACCTCAGGGTCACCGATGACGTCACAGGTCAGGTCAAGTACAAAGATGTAAGATGTGTATTAAATCAATGATCCACTTGAAATAATCGTGTGGCTTTTCACACTGACGAGTCACAACGCAAGACATGGCAATACGAAAATGGGTGCAATACGTACAGGAACTTATCGGTACAATGGAAGAAAAAAAATACACAAATAATGCTAAACAAAGACTTTTAAAAATAAGAACACATTCACATCGGTCTGAATCATCCTGTAAGCTCAAAACGACCTTTCAGAACGACCTTCTTCAGTGCGCGACGCGTACAAGTGCTCCCATCTGCGAGTACGTTCATGTCATTCACACACTTAACACCGCGGTAGCATAACCGCCGCCTGCCCGCCTCCGTCCGTATGCGCGGTAGCGAGAGCAGGTGCGCCGAGCGGGTGTCACGCCCGTGAATGTCACGCTGCCGCTGCCCTATAGTGCTGGCGATGTACGGTGGAGAGCCGGTACGAATAGCGTGCAGGACAGCGCAAACAAAATGGTATTGAATGAGCTGCTGTGCGTTCAGCCACCGCAAATCACAGATCACATCAGAAATGTGATCCATTTTACGGCGGCCACTGACGACTCTCGCCGCAAAATTTAGAATTTTTTGTACGCGGTGGGTTTGAGTTCGATTGCACGATCCGTAAATTGATATGCAATATCGAACTACTGAGGTAGCCAGTCCTTGTACTATTTGGGATAGATATTGTCTCGGGATAGTGTGTTGTGCATGACTGAGGACTATGAGAATTCCGGTACACTTACGCCGTACTGAGTCTTATGTGGGATTCAAAGCTCAGATGCCTGTCCATTGTGACACCTATATTTTTCAGCACTCTTGAGTCAACTACTGTAGAGCCACAAAATTGTATGGTGACAGCGGGTAACGTCCTCAGCATCTGCGGTGTTCCTAGCACCATCATCTGTGTTTTACTGGTGTTCAGTTTCATCTTGTGGTGACTGAACCATTGTAATAGCGAGTTCAAAGCTCGTTCCATTCGGCTTGTCAGCGACGGCAAGTCACATTTTTTCCCGGTTGCCAGAATCTGGCAGTCGTCAGCATATTGAACAATTGTGACATTTTCTTCAGTGCACAATGCCAAATCGTTTGACAAGAGAAGATAGAGAATGCATGACAAACTTCCGCCTTGGAAAATTGACATGTCGGGGGCGTTGCTTTTTTTGACAGATTGAATGTACGATCCATGAGCTGTCCTCATTTGGACCTGTTGTGTATGACCATATAAGTAAGATGAGAACCATGTTGTGTCTATACAGTAAAGCCCCATCTTTTCCAGCAGTTTGCCGTGGGGTACTACATCAAAGCATTTAGACAAATCTAATAAAACTAAGATGCAAATTTATCCGTGATCCATCGCACTGAGGACTCTATCGGTTATAACGCTTAGGGCGGTTTCTGTAGAATGGTTCTTTCGATACCCGTGCTGAGATTCGGACAGCAGATGGTTTGACTCAAGATAATGGTTTAGCTGAAGTTGTACTGCTTTTTCTGTAATTTTTAGTACGGCTGGGAGCTGTGTTATGGGCCGGGTATCTTCAGGTCTGACGGAGGATGTGCCTTTAGGAACCGGGGTAACCATTGCATGCTTCCAAGCTGTTGGAACGATGCCGGAAACCAGACTACTGTTAATAATTTGGAGAAGAACGTGTCCGATGGAAAATAAAAACTTCTTAAAAATCGAGATGCTGAGGCCGTCACTGCAAGTTGGTCCCGTTGATTTCATGCCAAGGATAATAGAGCCAAGCGTTGGCATGTCGATTGAAGCAACCTTGAAAGCGCTGGTGCTTACGCGCGGCAGCCTCACCGGTACCGGCGCGATGGCGGCAGGCACTGAAGCGACAGTGATAGGACCGATAGATATATAATAATCATTCAACGCATCTGGTGTCACAGTGATAGGCTGAGACTTTGACTTTTTTGTTCCAATTATAGGGCGAAGTATTTGCCATAGGTTTGTTCGGCCTTTTTGATTGATCTGGTTCTGATAATATTTCCGGGTGTCAGAGCGAATCGCAGCACGACATGCGCCGTTTATCCTCTTATAGTCTACTCTGCAGCAGAGAGACAGAGCGATCTGTCTGCTGTCCAGCAGGGCGCGCGTGTTGGAGCTCAGTGGAACTACACCGGCACCGGACCCTCGCACACGGACAGAGCGGACAGGGGCGACGAGATCAAGCACACGCGAGAAGGCAGTGATAAAAACGTTCCACTTTTCTTCAACAGTAGTCGCAAAGAACAATGGTGACAAATCGACCCGAGAGAAGTTGTCATGAAAATCATTCATATCAACCCTTCCATGAGCCCGTTTCTGTACAGTCCCAGCCGCTGGTCGACGCCTAGCACAATCGCGCAGCATCACACGTGTAAAATCATGCGGGGTACCATAATGACAACGGGTTACTCCGCAAAGCCGGACTAAATCTGGACAGTTTGTGGCTATGACATCTAAAATACTATTTGCCGGACGGTAAGTGGCATGAGTGATATTAGTGATTGTAAATCCGTACGTCTGAAACAACTTCATTACAAAGTGCTCGTTACCAACATCTTTCTTCAAACAACAATTGAGATCGCCAGTCACTACAATTTTCGCGCGAGGGTACGATACAAGCATAAACTGCAACTGGTGTTCAAGATCGTCGAAATCGGCTAATAACTGGGCAGCGGTGTTAACTGGAACACGATAGGCAGAAGCAACAAAATGTTTGACCGTGTCAAAAGGTCTCGATGGATGGAATTGTCGCGCAAAATTGCGATATTAAACGCATAAGCTGTCGATAAATCGGTATGATTCGTGTGTCTGACACTTCTAAGTACCTTTATAAGCTGTTTATGACCTTGGGTCAGGTCAAGGTCATCCGAGGTCACGAGGTCAAACTGCATATTACGGTCATTAGGCGTTGTAACACATGTTTATGGGTTTGTTTTTCGTCTAGAACGCGAGAAATGACCTTAGAACATTGTTTGTTCCGTATAAATAGAAGTGAAAAGCAACAATGGAAATGCGTTTTATATACATAGTAATGCTGTGAGAGTGGTCGATTTTTGTCCTTTAAAGGTCATAACTCGGTCATTGATAAAGATATCGACTTTAAATTTGGTACACAAATTCACCGCATACGTCTCGATCACATATATTCCGGTTTTTGGATAATTCTGATTTTTTCTTGAAAATTTTGTTTTAAAAAAAATGTATTTGGATTTCTCAAAATTTTGCATTTAAAAAAAACTCAAAAATCCGAGATAGCAGTTTGATAGCCCGGTCTATTGTCAGTAATTTTATTTAAAACAATTGAGTTTATCTCAATTATCGTACCTTTGACAGCGTTTTCCGCAAACCATTATTTTGCAACAAAAACCGAAGAACATGACGTCACTTTGACGTCATTCCCGGTTGACCTATCATAGCCTCATATGTTTCCGTTTGCCAACATGTGTAGAATTGATGTGAGAAAAAGTACTGCAAGTTTGGTGACGATACCGGTGTTCGTTTAGGAGTTATTGCAAAAGGGGGGCAAAAAATAGCCCCCCCCCCCCCCCCACACAGTAACTCGCGGGTTAAGGAAGGCTTTAGGGAAAAGTTGTATTTTCTTTACGAAATGTTGCTTTTTGTCCTAAAACTTCTAAAAATTAACACATTTTCTTTGTGGGTAGCTGGCCGCCTATGTGGGTAGTGGCGGGTAGTTGAAGGGGGTTTGCGGGGCGGGGCACAGGCTTGAAAAGTGGCACCTCTAATTCAGGATCTGTTGGGCTGTCGCTTCCGTCCTATTGCTGCATCCGTCTTTTCAATGTGTCGTAATTTGGGGAGGTTGTTAGTAGTTCTGAGTTTGTACCTCGCTTATAAGCTCTAATTAAAGCGAATTGTGAAGACAACTCAACAGACTGAACATGTTTGGAGTTAGGAGTTATTTCATATAACTACGTGAAGGCGGTATATTGACGGAATTTGCGTGAGTCATCCCCCCCCCCCCCCCAGAACCGCGGCCGCTCAGGTCATTATTGTCAGCAGACACACAGGTGGTGTTTTGAGATCAAGGTCACACCTTCCTTGCTGTCTGCTCTCTGACTGATATCCCATGCCCCGGGCCCTGGGCCCCGGCCCAATGTCGGCTGTGCCCCTGCCCTTGTGTGGGCTGTGCTCCTGTGCCTTCTTGATAATCGAGCAGCCCCCTTATATTAAGATGTCCATTGACTTTCACATAAGTATGCAGTTGAGACAGTGGATTCATATGTTCACGTTGTCTGATGTCTGCACGAAAACAGATAAGCTAGGTGCTATCACATACAGTATAGCATGTGTTCAGCGTCACTGGAGACACCTGTAGGCTACCCAGGATTTCTCCAGGAGGGGGCAATTTTTGCTCAGGGGGGCATAAAGTACGCCCACAAATTTTAAAAAAACTCTCCGGATTTGGCCCACTATATTTTTAAAAGGGCATATTTTCACAATTTTTCTCTTGAAAAAAAAATCAAAAATCATTCATTTTTTCGACCAAAGGGGACACGTACAGACCTTCGGGGGGGGGGGTAATTGCCCCGTTTGCCCCCCCCCCCCCCCCTTGTGTACGCCTATGGCTGTAGGTATGCTATATACCGGCGTGTGGCCATGTACGGTAACATGAAGAGGGCGCGGGCGTGTGACCCTCCGTAGACCGATCAATAGTCTGAACATTTGACCTACATAGGACACGACAGGCCAACAGCGGAAAGGTCCGACCGTGTCGATCTGCATGGCAAACTGCGTGAAATGTTCCGGCGAAATCAATAGCTGACTCGTCAAAATTGGGTTACGGTGTTAAATTGTTGAACTGTGTACAACTCGCCGACCAGAAAATCTGAGAGCTGTTGCACGGATATGATTTATGTTGATGTCATCAAAACATGCCGCTTCATTTGTATAGCAGCGTGGCTAGTGATAGGCATAGTCTGTAAACAATACATGACACCGGGTAATTTCGGCCCCCACCGAAGTTAGTTGGCAGCACTATCGCTCTACGGCGTACATTTCCTACCATAGGGTTCACGTGTTAAATTACCTATTTTCGGGAAGTCATATCTCCGATTCTATCGAACCGATTTGGACGCAACTATTTTCAAAAGACAGATCGTTCAATTATCTTGTGACGATATCTTATCCTTTTTTCACCTAACCCAGCCAAATTCCTACGGCGTACAGGGTGAAGATTTCATTGCACGCGACACCGGCCGCATCCGCGGCTCCCGTCGCATCCCGTTTCTCCGCGTGGAGGCGCCCTGTGTTGAAAGTGTAAGTTAAAATAATGCCGGTTCGTTATAAAGATTTGAGAAAAGAATAATAATACGACAAGCAAAGTTAGAAGTCTTGGTGGTTCTCAGTCTCGGTCTTCGGTCAGCTCGGTGGTAAGCGCAGCGCGCACAAACGATCGTCAGGTGAGGTGGTGGTGGAAGGTATATTTGACACTTCCGCAAAGCGACATCGAATTTGGTGCCAAATAAAATATGGTAGCCGTGACGTAACATCCGTTCAAAAGGAAAACTTCAAAACACAAAGGAATTACTCTAAAACACTTCAAAATGTAGGAAAATTAAGGTACAAACATGACACCCTGAGCCAAATAGCGCAGTCGGTAGAGTATCGGGCTTCTGATCTGGGCGACGCTGCTTGGGGCGGGGTTCGAATCTCTTGCAAGGCAATATTTTGTGTGTGATGATTTCACGTGTTGCACGATTATTTTGGTATGTCACGGCTGTCCTGAACATTCTCATATGCAAATTTTACTCTTCCCGAGTGAAATATATAGGCGCGTTCCAATGATAAGGTCCAGCTTCGCTCCTGTATGTACCTGTGCCTTTTCCTGACGACGCACCAGAGGAACGATGGTTAGAAGCCGACCACGCTCCGAGTATATGATTTATGAAGACTGAAGTTGACTTCATCAAAGATTTAAATCATTTAATGCCACATGTAGGTAGATACCTACATTACATTGATATGGATACATTACGGCGTTTACTGCCGTAACACGCAGGTTGGTGTATTATTCGCTGTATAGTTTTTGGCAGTCTCCTCATATAACATCCGGGAGTCCAACAAAGGTGATACGCCCACCTATGATGTATTTGAAATTAAACACAGCATATCCACATATAGCATATCCACAATAAAACGGTGCACAATATTTGGAAAACGTTGCATTTGCGCACAAGCAAGCTCACGTCAGGACCGTCAATGCGGCCAACCGTCACCAGACCCTGGTCCGATAACATCGCATCACACAGCATAGCGTCAAGGGGTCTCAAGCAGGATGTCATCGCACGATGACGTGATAACATCACACAGCATGCACCCGGGTCATCAATAATGAGCTAAAATAGTATGATTCTTAAAGAATTGGCCTGATCTAATGCATTTTCTCTGAATATGGAAGCATGTGTATGTTTTTCCATTTACTTATAATGGGAGGTCACGAAATTAACTTGACCTTAGGTCACCGATACAACAAATCCGAGATATACGAATTGTAGGGACGTATGGCCTTATGCAATCCTGAAAGTTTCAAATCTCTCGGACTAACATTGGCTTTGGCACGACCGCAAACATTTTTGGAGATAAGATCACGACGTGACCTGGTGACCTGACCTGAGATGACCTGCAGTTAAAACTTTCACAAAATGTTGGTAATTGATGCCTGAATAGCTGTGCCAAATTTGGTGGCGCTGCGCACCGTCGTTTTCTCGCTATTCCCGAAAAAAAACTCAGGTGGGGGGGGGGGGTCAAAATGACCCCCACACTACCAGGGCGAGGGTTAACATTAGTGGTGCCAGTTTCAGAAAATATTTGTCCAATGTCCGACCGATGTCCAAGACCATAGTAAGTTGTCCGTCCGAAACTGTCCGATAAAAATTGTTTGTCCGAAATTTGTTCCGAAATTTGTTCAAAAAATTGCTATGCCTATGGTTAAATTACCTATGGTTTATAAATAAAAGTAAATTTGATGTGAATTACCGGTGGCACACTTTCTTTTTTAATAAAACAAAGTAACTAAGTGATTTTCGCGACAAGCCATTCTTGGGCATTGGATGTCCGAAAATGTACAAAGAAATATGTTTATGTCTGTCCGAAAACCGAATCGGTCTTCCGACAAATTCGGAATTCCGAAAATGATTATACCGATTGGCACCACTAGTTAACATGCATACCTTTGGCCAATATTTAGGCGCATTTCAGACACTCTTTAGGCCTAAAAGTGGGCATTCTCATAAAAAGAAGAAAACGAACTTAACAACTGTGCCAAAAACGCATTTTATTTACCACCCGGTGACCGAAATTTTGAGGTAATAAGTTGGGTCAGTTTACGTGTTAAGTCAATGGTGAAGGGAAAACTTCAAGCCCACGTGACGTCATGTCACGTGACGCTACCAAATCCTCTCCGTTGGGGGCCGAATTTAACTGTATCGACCCGGAGTCTGCTCCGAAAGTGGACGGGCTGTCGGACGGGGTCGACTTTGCTGCGCTTCCTTCAAAGTTATGTATTGTACCCGACACTAGCATTGCGGTAGTTCTGACGCCTTACTTCAGAGTTATGTATTGTACCCGACACTAGCATTGCGGTAGTTCTGACGCCTTACTTCAGAGTTATGTATTGTACCCGACACTAGCATTGCGGTAGTCTGACACCTTCCTTCAGAGTTATATATATATATATATATTGTATTGTACCCGACACTAGCATTGCGGTAGTCTGACACCTTCCTTCAGAGTTATGTATTGTACCCGACATTACACTGATGAAAAATGACACCCTTGCGACGCCCTTTCAGAAGTCGGCATAAACCCACTCCCCTAAAAAAAAACTCTGGGTGTTTTTGTGAGTGTCGAAAAAACACCCTCGGAGTGTTTTTGAGTGTCAAAATGCACTAAAAAAAACGTTAAGTGAACACCCCATCAAGAGTCAAACTGACACTTTAAACAGAGTATTTTGAATGGAAAAAAATCTCCCTGAAAACCCCGACACCCTTCCAAACGCTTTTAAAGGAGTCAAAATTACGCTCAGAACGGTGTATTTCCTCTCCCAAGAACTCTGTTTTCGGTGTCAGTCCGACCCGTTCTGATGACATTATTAAGGAGTTTTGTTGGGGGGTCATCTCGACACCAACAAAAACACCGTAGGGGTGTTTTTGAGGGGAGTGTTTTTGCAGACTCCTGGAAGTGTCATACACAGTGTTATATTAATACTCTTTGTGACACTCCTTCATGAGTCTGCAAAAACATTCCCCGTAAACCAACCGGGACGGTTTGAGCATGCGAGTTCCAGCTTGATCCACATTGAAAGTGCCATACAGTGTTATATTAGCACTCTTTGTGACACTCTTTCATGAGTCTGCAAAAACAATCCCCGTAAACCAACCGGGACGGTTTGAGCTAGTGATGTCATTTTCCAAAAATGTCCTGACCGATACCAACCGCTACCGAATGGGAGGCATTTTGGTTGCCCAAATACCGACCGATGTGGGTTGAAGCGAAAAATGTCCAAAATTTGACCGAGTTGCAACTTTTATACTCATTTATGTAGATAACACACTGGCAAAAATAGCTTTGTTTAACATCATAAACACAAGTGTACAGTCTCCAAAAAGGCGATATAATTGTGAAAAAAGGAACCAAATATATTTACAAAACAATGTAGTAGAGGGCCGGAGGCTGCAAGCAAGACAGGACGGAACAATGTGATCTCAATCATTTCATATTCATTTGCAGCATAATACATATTACATGAATATATACCAGTGGCGGTTATTCCATTGAGGCAGATGAGGCAGTGTCGTACCTAAACTAGCCAAACATATAAAGTATAATTTTATTTTCCCTAAATATTCAATAATTTTAGTAGGATTATAAGAAATTAAATATTTCATACACAAAATAATTTCCCAAATAGTTACACCGCGTCTCATTTTAATGTTATTCCAAGATGTTTGTTGGTATCGATAGGCGCAAATCAGCCTAGACATTGAAATTTAGCATTGTGAAAACTGCCTCACAGCCCAAACGCGTGTTTCGCCCAGATCTTTGGCGGTATCTCAGCGTAACAGCACGCGCTGAGTTTTCGCCGGGCGCTTCCGTTCCGGAGAAATTAGATTCGGCGTCAACGCGGCAGCAGCAAAGGACCTTTGTGACAGGCGTCGTGCCCGTGATTACAATGTTTCGGGATATTTTGAATGTGGATCTTTTTCTAATGGTTTAATATCTTTATTAAATCTACTTTTAATGGCAGATATCATTAACTTATATAATAGATACATATTGCTGCAAGGAGATCGGCGGGCCTCCCAGACTTGGATTACAAATAGGACTTTATATTTCGATGCATTTTTCTTAGCAGTGTTCTTCGCATATACCTAATAATTGTATGTATAGACTCTGAGTCCTGTTCTTAACATGCAGTCGCACAATTCTTGTCAACCGGCAGAATGAAGAGTCAAATCAAAAGCCTTACGTGCCGCGTGCCTTACGTGGTACGTCCGTGTGTAGTGGTGAAGTATTAACTGTGGTGATCTGCATATATTTGCTAACCTACTAAAAAAAAATCCCGAAACAGCCCCCCCCCCCCCCCCCCCCACCGACTGCCTCACCTACGTTTGATCCCTGGCGCCGCCACTGATACATACAAAGAAATAAATACATTTTATCTGACCAAAGTTGGAGGGGCATATGACTCGCCTAACATTTCCGTCCTTGACATTGGTCAGGATTCAGGACTCAGGAATGATTTAACATATTATATATTGGCTGCACGATGGCACCCGTTACCCACTACCTAACAAACTGCATGTCAATTGTCAAGCATGCTGTTTCATTCCTCATAAGTCATAACACATGCTAGCATTTCCCTTTAAAATATGTATTTAAAACATGTATCTTCAGGTAATAATAATTGTACTTCAACTTTGTTTGCTTGTATACATTTATCTGCAGTTATATACATTTATCTGCATTAAAAAGTTCATATTCATACAAAATGTGACAATCCATGCTTCACAGAAAGCCAAGTTTTTCAAAGGAGCAGGAGTTGAAACTTACCAAACATAGTTCACTTAACCCTATTTGTAACAGGCTCCTGGCTACCCCTATTTGTAACAGGGGGGGGGGGCGGATTCCGCCCCCCCCCCCCCCCGGAGATCTCGAGATCTACCCGTCCGATTTTCAAAAATGAAACGGTGTTTGGTTCCCCTCAACACAATCTACATTTATAAATAATTAAAAAAATATAAATTTGGTATAGGGGGCAACAGGGGGGCAAAAACTACAAATTTTAGTGGTATTTTTGATCCAACATAGCTTTCATGTTTATCGACCGATTTTAACACAACTAATAGGAATCGATAGAGATTGAATCGGAAATTGATATATGACGGTGACGTTTGAAAATTCAAAAATCATAGGCGTGTGCAGGTCACTCAATATGGGGGTGAAGTAAATGCGTAATAAAACCATTTTTTGATGTTGTTTTTTTGATAAATGAAATGGTATGCGATTGAGACATTAGAAAAAAACGGTTATAAATAATATTTTTGCCATAGGCGGTACCAGGTTAGTGAAAAAGGGGGGGGGGTAAAATTGGGAAAAATATTAACCGCAGACAAGTTGCTACCCAGCACTATAAATATGTTACTGATCATAGATAGTTCCTTTTTGCATGTTGTACTTCATCATAGGCGTATCCAGGATCCAAACTAGGGCGGCGCAAGACCTTTTGATAAGTATATTATCCGCTATTATGATACTAACTAGTCAACAGTGACTATTTCACTTACAACTTCAATTAACATTGCTTACCCCCCTTTTTACCCTACCTGGACTCGCCTATTATCTTATAATCGTTTGTAGAGTAGCCTGTGGTGCGTGTTTCATCCGAAAACTGCAGTATGTTATGTCATTGTACGCCCATGCCTCTTAGTTTCCTTGCAATAATATTACCCCCTTTCTTCCATTCCTGAGCGCGCCTCTGCAAAAAAATACTTTATTCCCTTTTCTGGTCTCATATGTGCATATATTATTATAAGCTAAACGTATATTGCGCCGTTATCGCTGGCATATCGTCATCACCATGCCAGTCACCCCCCTTTTCATGTTCCTGAACACGCCCCTGAAACTCTATATGTAATAAATTATGCAAATAATGGAAGCAGAAGCTATCTTTTACATCTTGATAGCTATAAATGCCCCTTACATTGCTCTATTGGCTTCCCGCCAAGCATTGAATACTTCCTGGAAACCCCCCCTTTTCAAGCCCCTGAAACCGCCTCTGCCATGCAATTTTGTATGATATTTCATTAACATCATCTAATTTGCACTTGTTGCAATCACGGTAAGCCGATGTAACTCCTTCATACTTGATGCAGTTAGGAAGAAACCGTGAAGATCGCATTTCCGTATTTTCGCCAAATGTCGCCTCCGAACCCACCCAAAACTGTGCCCTGAAACCGCTTCTGTTCAAGTTAAGAACTCAAAATTTTGACTCCAAATGCGGAGTTCAATTCTATGAAAAGTCCCAAAATTTCATGGGCCTGCTCTTAGCCGTTCTGGAGATATCTGCGAAAAACGAGGGGGGGGGGCGGAATCGCCCCCCCCCCCCCCCCTGTTACAAATAGGGTTAATGCTTTTGTATAATCACATCCCACTCCTTCTCATGGTGATGCCTTTCCAAATTGAAAAACAACTACTATATAATTACTTGGAATTTCACAGTTATTATGGGTTAAGCCACATATTTTGTTGGAATATCCTTTGCCTTTAAGCGGGTACCAGGAATTTCACACAAATCAGGGGGTGACCGTTTGAGCGCCGTAGGTATAGGCCGCCTCGTCGGTGCTCACAAAACGTGATTTGACGTCACTGGCGGCAGAGCGCTGCACCAATCAAATTGCAAGTTTTCAGCTAGTAATAGCGCAATAGTTGAAATTGAACAGTCTGTTGGTGACGTGTTGCGTGCGGGTTTCGATGACTGACGTTCGTCAAATAAGCAACTTCAGATATCACACTGGCAGTGTGATATTCCGAGGTGTCTCGATTTGCCACAAATTTTGCATACAGGGCCTCCTCGATGCGCTGATTGATTCCGAAAATAAGCCTCTAGAGGGTGGTATTTTTGTCGTTTACGAGTTACAGCCATGCGCTTGAGCGCGGCGCCGACGAAGGAGCTGGGCACCGCCAGTGACGTCATCCGGCTGTTCGCCGAGTTCGAGGTCAAATGGCTCGTGTCTTTAGCTGGTTATAGGGCCTTCACACAAATGAGCATTGGACCATACGCGCAAGAATTGTAAACGACTTTACAATGCGATACTGATACATATCCTTCAAAAAGCAAGGGCAATATTTTTTTTATAGAAACGTTTCTGGCTTAAAACCTTCTTTGTTTAAACCTTGAAACCCCCCGAGATAAAGAAAAAATCCGATTATTGTGTTCATATGCTAAAATATGTATATTGTTTGTTTTCGATATATCCTACTGTATAAAAATACGATACAATTAAAGAGTATTTCAATTGTATATATCAACATTAAAATGTAGATCTTTATTTTAGGAAGGAATAAAACAAATACAATAACGAACAACATTCGTGGTGAGTTGACATTCGTGGCGCAGGCTCACGTTATTCTTAACCCGCGCACTGCAGGGGCTTTGCGCCGAACACGAACTGCAAGGGGTTGATTTCCGCCCCCCCCCCCCCCCACCCCCTGAGATCTCGAAAACTACGCTACATAGCGAGAAGCGGAAAACGGCATTTCATAGATTGATACATGTTCTATCGAAAGTATTTCAGTATTGTTTTAGGTCAGGTCAAAATTGAGGTCACCAGAGGTCATCAAAGGTCAAGTTTTCAGTTTTTCCTGTTTTAGGACATCGCTCCAGAAATTCCCATATATCTCAGAAACTATGCTAGTTAGAAACAAACGGAAAAAAGCAAACGCCAGCCAGTGAAATTTTCAATCGGTAAGGTGTCCTCAATATTTTTTTTAGCGTTTATTCATACACAGCAGACAATAAACATTACACTACAGAAACAATACGTACTCGCTATTTGTATACTCTGTACTTATTGGTGTGTCCCGTCGGCCATCTGGCCAAGCCGGGACAGCACCAATAACATCGGTATTTCCTCAAATTTGATCCCAGGTCAATATTTGAGGCTCCAGAGGTCAAAAAGGGGAAAAAATGCCGTTTTTTTGCTAAATCGTTTTTCGCTATTAACTTTTTACCTAAAAAAAGATAACGGAAAACTGTTCACGCCATTGTGTTTATCTTGACGAGGCGCTTCGAATGATATGCATGGTGATCTTGTTAAGCTAACTTAAAAATTTGACCAGGTCAAGGTCAAGTGGTGACCCAAGTAGGGCATGTTGCATATGGGAAGACGTGTCTCGGCGAGACAAACACATTGATGTCTGTTGTACATCTCTATCTGCATTATGTCGGGAGTTATTGACAAAAAAAAAGTGATGGTGACCTTGCATGACCTCAAATGACCCAATAGGGGTCACTGAACAAAACTTATACTTGGATCATCAAGGATATCCTATAATAACATGATCCAGAAGTAATTGGACTAACATCATGCATATTCTTGAAATAGGAAGCATTTGTATATTTCCCCATTGACTTATTATGGGGAAGTTACGAAATTGACATGACCTTAAGTCACCGATATCGAAATTCCGAGATATACGAATTGTAAGTATGTATACCCTCATGACATCCTGTAAGTTTCAAACTGATCGGTGAAAAACTCTGGCTTTGGCACAACTGCAAACATTTTTGGAGGTGGGGTCACTTGACCTGGTCTGGTGACCTGACCTGAGATGACCCGATGCTACGAGCTACAAGCTACAAGCTACGGGCTACGGGCTACGAGATACGGGAACTTGGTTACATTCGCATTGCGGAGCAAGCGAGCCACACTTGTCTGTTACATATTTAATAGCTTAAATCGGCCTGGAATATATGAATTGACCATTTTAGAATATGTATTTCATCACACCGCCATATCGTCAATAACGGAGGGCGGTACACAATATAAAAATATACAGCTGCAAAGCACAATCAATTCTGTCCAATAACCTCCCAAAATGTATTCATATTGACAAACATTAAGGTTATAATGACAGTGTTAATATAACGCTCTCGGCCCTTATTTTATTCGGCGTAATAAAACATTACATCAAGCTATTTAGACATCGGAGCAATTTGCGTCGGCAAAATCTTGCCATAGTGAAAAGCAAGCTAAGCAAAAAACGAACCTCCGTCGGCGGATACCAAATTGACGCATATTTAAAATCCGAACTCTGTATTGTACAGCCTACACGAGATTGGTGATGTTCGGAACGAGTAAGGTATGGGAACGGGATTCGGGAACGAGATTCGGGAACGGGATTCGGGAACGGGATTCGGGAACGGGATTCGGGAACGGGATTCGGGAACGGGCTACGGGACGGGCTACAGGCTACGGGCTACGGGCTACGGGCTACGGGCTACGTGCTACGGGTTACGGGTTAAGGGCTACGGGAACGGGATACGGGAACTTGGTTACCTTCGCATTGCGGAGCAAGCGGGCCACACTTGTCTATATTACTATTTGAGTAAAGTGCGTGTGTATGTATATGTATGTATGTGACCATTTTGCAGTTTTGTTCTTTGCTCAGCTGTGCAGCCTAAATTATTGCGAGAAGATGGATGAAATTTTCACACGATCCAGTGACATTTCAACGACGTGCTGTGTCAAGAAACGGGCTCGCCATGGTGCATAATGAGCGCGTGGCACGAGCTGGAAAAACGACTTTTTCCCATTGGTTTAACACGTGGAAAAACCGGAGCGAAATGTGTGAAAAATGCGAAAAATCGCGAAACATGATGCAATCCCAGGTCTATATCTCGGAAACTATGCGTCCGATCAGCATGCGACAAACACATACGTGTAAAGAAATTAACGGGCTGACGTATGTAATGTGGTTCAGCGAGCGGCGCGTGGCGCGTGCAAAGTGAATGGCTACACAGACGCAAATCACGGATTTATGACGTGCTTCACGATTTAATTTAGTGCTCCGAACCTATGGGACGTGACGCGGTGAAACAAACGTATTTTGCAGACGAAGGTACCGGCTTTATTATGCATGAAAACCGAAGCTTTCTGTTAAATATTTAATAGCTTAAATCGGCCTGAAATATATGAATTGACCATTTTAGAATATGTATTTCATCACACCGCTATATCGTCAATAACAGAGGGCGGTAGACAATAAAAAAATATACTGCTGTAAAGCGCAATAATTTCTGACCAATAACCACCCAAAATGTATTCATATTGACAAACATGAACGTTATAATGGCAGTGTTAATATAACGCTTTCAGACTTTTTTATTCGGCGTAATACAGCATTACATCGAAATATTTCGCTGCAGATCAATTTGCGTCGGCAAAACCTCGCCATAATGAAAAGCATGCTAAGCAAAAAACGTACCTCCGTCGGTGGATACCAAATTGGCGCATATTTAAATTCCGAACTCTTTGTTGTAAAACCTACACGATATTGGTGATGTTTGGGACGAGAACGGAATTCGGGAACGGCGTACGGGATTAGGGATACGGAATTCGGAATACGGGATTCAGGAACGGGATAAGGGATTCACGAACGGGCTACGGGCTACGGGCTACGGGCTACGAGCTACGGGCTACGGGATACGGGTTACGGGCTACCGTCTACGAGCTACGAGCTATGGGCTACGGGATTCCAGGAACGGGATACGGGATTCACGTACGGGCTACGGGCTACGAGATGCGGGAACTTGGTTACATTCGCATTGCGGAGCAAGCGGGCCACACTTGTTTAATACTATTTCAAGATTTTGTCACGTCACTGATGCACTTGAATAGATTTGGTAATTTGCCTTTGATGCATTTAGTGATAATATATTTACATGGAACAAATCGTTATTTTTGGAATTAATGCATTAATCTTTATTTGCAGCTCTTCAACATTTCTAGCTTGAATATAAATTGCCATTTTATGCCTCCTTGTAACATAAGTATTGCCATTGTATGCCTCTTATTAATATATGACTATCGTGTTGTAGAAACCCCTCGTATCACAATGCGGTGTATTTTTTCAAGAGAATTGCCAAGCAAACTGTATCCAAATCTTTCTGTAAATCAAGGTGGAGCATGTTATTTCGTTATTTTGTAGAGATTGTGTCAACTTCATCGTACATTTCAACAATCGGCATGTACGTACTGTGTTGTTTATTGAATCCGAATTGAAGATTCAGGATGTTATTTGCATTAACCCGCGCCCCGCTGGAGGTGGCAGAATCTGCCCCCCCCCCCCCCCCGCCTCCCGGATTTTCTCAATAACTAGAAAACAATGATAGATATCGACGTCAATCCTGCAGTACCCTATTCTGCATCAATTCTACGTCTTATCACAACATTTCAATGAAAATGGTGGATTACTTTGGGAGATAATGACGTTTTAATCAGGTCATGTCATTTAATTTTTGGTGGAAAAACAATACATGCTTGAAAAATCATAGAAATTGGAGTTTTGACGAAAATTGCAAATAAGTATTGTCATTGTATGCCTCTTATTAATATATGACTATCGTGTTGTAGAAACCCCTCGTATCACAATCAAATCAAATAAAAATGTTGAAAAAAGGAAATGACAAAATATTACAAATGACTATCACGGATTTTCGAAATTTTGTGTTTTTCACTCCAAAAAAAAAATGAAAGAAAAAACTTGTTCGTTGTCGAAAACTTATTTGTCGTTGTTTTACAACATACAACGTACTGTACTGTTTTAATGATGTGGGCCCCCTTGGCTACGAGGGCCCCTCTAATCCCATTTGCCCCCCCCCCCCCCCCTGGGCGAAATCCTCCCTACGCCCCTGTCTATCAATTAGTATTTCATACCATTTTCGCCCAGACGCTAATTCAACCAATAAAAAAAAAATGTAAAAAGTAATTGTGACCATCGTGTAGCGCATGGAGAGACAATCTGTTATATATTTTTGTTTCAATTAAAAAAAAAATACTGCGAGTTCTTGGAATATTGTTTTTGAACCAGATTTTTGCCTTTAGGTGGCAGCACTAACTTTAAAGGGATATTGCCACCTTACTTGCAATCAATCAACAATCGAACATCGCGATCATAGAAAATCAAGGTTTCTTTTTAAACAAGTACACCCGGCCATAACGAGAGCTGACGTCATCGGTACAAAACGCCATATAAGGGAGGGCCTTACTAAGGCCCAAATTTTACAATCACAATTTAATTTCTCTTAGACCAGATAACTGGGTTTGTTTTCAATGTTACCTCCTAAGTTTCGCTATATGGCCACTACCTTAGATATCTCAACTCAAAACGAATGTTAAGGTGGGAATGCCCCTTTAATGTATTTTGTTTTACCGTCACACTCTTACCAACATTCTCGTTGGGCGCCAAATCATCTCACCTGTTTACATTATGATAACATGAAAAGTCTGAGGTTAGGATGTGTCCAAGGTTACAGCAGTTGACCCTATTGGTGATTTAGGGCCAGTATTGATAAAGCCGAGTACATGTTTATGGTTGAAATTTTCACTATGCTTATTTTTAGCCTGAATTGTCCACTCTGCACCCCAGCTCCAAAGCTATCCTAGGACCCTGGCCAAATGAGTTGGGCAGTCATGCGCCCAAAAAAAAACAATAGACGTTATGCACACCACTCCCGTTAATAATACGTGTTTGCTAGCCAACCCAACGAATTTCTGTAAACACGGCAAACGCCAGTCAGCGGCAGAAGCTGATATTGTTTACCGGATATTTTACACGTTTGCCTCCATAGCAAAGGAGAAGAGTGGACTCCCTGTGTCGACCATTATGCCTGAAATCTATGCACATTCCGTTGGTCTGACACAGACTTGTCAATGATTCAATGTGAATCGACTACTTTTGATTGAATCATTCTTATTTAAAATGAATGACTCATGAATCGATTCACCTCATGCGCAAACCTGTTGTGAGTCACTGATTGAATCATTCATACAGAGAAAATAGGCTGATTGAATCATTAATTGCTCAAAGAATCATTCTTTTTTGGTCGAACAGCATAAACTGTCCACAAAATATGCCAGCGGCCCAGCATTCATCTGTGCCCTGTGGACAAACCAGGCACTTAATGGCCAATTACATGAGCTCTGTGTCCTGAGCTGTAGCCTGTAATTCATCTATGCGTAAAAAAAGCGAGGCTTTGTGTCCAACTCCAGTGGGCACAAAGCCACTGTTCAATCAGCCCTAACTAGGTGAATACCTTGGAACTGGTAGGGTTAGGGGTAGGTACCTAAATACTTAGAAAAGGTAACTAACTCATACTTTGGTTCATAAACCACACAGTCAGAGGTGAAAAAAAGTGTCAGCCTGTCACCGGCGGAGGGTCAGGCTGACTCATTTTTTTTCAATTTTTCAACAAATAGCTACGAGCGGTAGGCCGAACCGATCGCAATTAAAGGAAATAGTTCACCTTCGGAAATTTTCAGAACACGATTTTATTATATTTTGTAATACAGTTTCTTTTTTTCTTTTCAAAAATGGTCCTACATCGCGCCAATTCAGGACAGAAGGTCGTAAATTATTAATGTTATGGTGTGCGTTATTGGTCTGCGCATGCTCCATGCAGTGCTGGCACTCTCAGACGGTACGGTATATCATATATGTGCCGCATTCCTTCGCCAAAAAGTCAAATATCTTCGGCTGGAGAGTCTTTTCAGCCAAGAAGAGTTGCAGATAAGGATTTCTCAACACGGGCTACAACACTGCTATTTCAGTTCAAAATCCCATGTTGAAGGTGAACTATTTCCTTTAATTAAACTTAACTAACCTAATCTAACCTAACCTAACCCCGCCATTAGGTCCGATCGGGTCGGCCTACAGCTCGTAGCCATTAAGTCCGATCGGGTCGGCCTACAACTCGTAGTCATTAAGTCCGATCGGGTCCGCCTACAGCTCGTAGCCATTAACCCGGCAGTCACTGGGGTATATTCTGTAACACGACTCACTGGGGGGGGGGGGGGGGGGGGGGGCTTTTTTTTAGCCCCCCCTGGTATCTTCAGAACCAATTATCGCAGCGGGACGCGCAAGGCGGCATTCGAAAGCGCTCAATGAGAGAAGCCTAACGCAAACTTTAAAAAAAAATCAAATTAAGGTCACATGTCAGGTCACGGTCAAGTCAAACGTCAAAATCGAGGTATTTGAGTTTATGGACAATACTTGCCATCCATGGCCTTCGATTACGCCTATAATCACCCAAAGTGATGTCAAAGGTATGATACATATCCCACATGAGCTAAAGTGAGATTGTTGGAAAAGAGCAAGGTCAAGGTCAGGTCACAAAAGGTTACTACACACAAAATATTTACGAAAGTCATGCAGCACATGGTTTATGGATGCTTTTACGCGTAGAATTCGATAGTAGAAGTCATCTTACCACCTGACTTCATTTACGTGAAGTTAGTGTCAAGTTCAGGTCAAGTTCAGGTCACTGAAGGTCAAAATTTGAAATTTATAAATCGAAATAAAAAGGCATGTTTCTATATCAGATTTATCTAAAGAAAACAGTGCTGACATTTATTTGTCTGTATCCGGTCAATAAAATCCAAAAAACGCAATTTCAAAATCTGACGTCATGATTTACCCATACTTTCATGTCATGAAAGTAAAAAAAGATGATATAATTTTGAAATTTGGTATGGTAGTTGCCCATATGTTATCTGATATATATTCCGGTTTTTTCAATATCTTTGAAAATTGTATTTTGTGAGCATTTTTTCAAAAAAAGTTTTTTTTGATTTTTTTGGGGGTAAAAACCCAAATGTTTCGAAATTTCGAGATAGCCGGTTTGTATCCCTTGCAATGTTCTACCTTTTAGCGTTTTTCGATTGCATTTTGCTTCATATGCGGCATTTGTAGGGCCTGGCAAAATTTAGCCGATTTTGGTGTCAAAATCGTGTTTAGTGACGTCACTAAATTCACTATATCTCAAATAAATTCTGACGAAATTTTTTAATTTGTTCTTATAATGTGTGAAAATGATGCCCGGATAGGTACTGAAAGTTTGGCGTCGATATCTGCATTAGTTATTGAGATATGCCTAATATTCCTAAGGGGGGGCTAAAAAAAGCCCCCCCCCCCAGTGACTCGCGGGTTAAGTCCGATCGCGACGAAACCTACTGCTTGTAGCCATTAAGTCCGATCAGGTCCGCCTAAGATTCGCTCGTAGCCAGAATCTGGTGACGTCATTAAGCTTCCCCATGACTCCAGACCAACAACGGTGATAGTAACCTTGAACCTTGATTTGATTGCCCGGCCGCGACGGTGACGCCAGCCCCACCATTACCCAGCGACGATGACGCCAGCCCCACCGTTACCGGACAGAGCAACTACCAATTGTCTTACCTGGTGTTGTCTGCAGTGGTGCAGATACATCTTCAGTCTCATTGCTTCCATGCCTTATCAAGTGCTCAAAAGCACCTGCAACACCAAATGCTTTGTTTCTTAATTTAAGTGGCAATCCAGGATGCTTGGCCTTGTTATGTCGCTTAACATTTTTGTACTCGCCCTCGTAAGAACAGCGGCCACAAGCTTGATGCCGTCTATTTGGTGGGAGCTTTGCTTCTTCCTCGTGAGTTCTTTGCTTTTTCACTTTGGCCATCTTTAGCTTTTCACAATCAGGCTATCAAAAAAACCGAATTTAAGCAATACACACTTACACCACTCATACACAATCCACAGCTGTAACTCTTCAACGTGTTTATCCCAAACACAATTCAAAAAGCCCCGCTTAAGATCCACAGTTAATTATCAATTCAATCGAAGGTCTTGTAAGTCAGCACAATTGGTCTACTTGCTAGAAAAGAGCGAACGCACTTATAAGTATTGAGGTATTGGCGATTCATTATGCGAGTCTCTGTTTCCATACAGCCCGATCAGCTGCTGCCCTATTCTCATATATAAATAATTGTTTAGCTAAATTAACATGTAAATACCATTTACACGGTGTTTACTTAGCTAAAGAGTGGTAAAATTAATGGTAATTATTGTTAAAATACAGTCAGTTGGTGTATTCAAACCTGTGACGTCACTATAACACAGAAGGAGTCGAAAAAAACAAGCAGCGCAAGCACCGAAATTGTCGCAAACCCATACAACAGCACCACAATTGCCACGGACCCACCAGACCCAGCGACAAACTCACTACTCGGGCTCCGTTTACAAAAGCCAGCAGGATTTCCGGAGGTCAGTGGAAGCTGCAGTTAAATTACAACACGTACTGATTAGACAGCCGGGAATGGGGCACGGGTTATGCCTGACAAGTTACTGTGAGTTGCTAGTAAGACCAAATGAGTACGGTTGTGGTCAATTTTGTTTTTAGAAGTTTTGTCTGTGAAAATGCATCAAGCCGTAAGCGGTTGGCTGACTCACCGCGCACCTTCCGCTGTCACCGACGTACGTAGGCGAGTAGGAGGTTTTTTTCACCTCTGCACACAGTACACGCACACCTTTTCACACGAAAAATTATCAAAAGGTACCCACCTTTTCCTAATTTCTAGGCTATACCATATCAAAAACTAAATCATAAACAAACATTTGCATGACCTCCGCATGTCCCAAATATCACTGTCGCATCGGCGCCGCTTTATTCCACATCATGCTTTATAAAAAAATAATACCTAATGCAAAATCAAAATAAATGTTCTATTCGCTTAAAAAAGTGAAACGTAAAGTCATTAATGCTTTTGGAACTTGGGATTTGCAATTATAATAAATATTATAAATATCATTTTATAATCAAAATAAACAACACGCGTGTCCAATTGACTCACATTCACATTCGGAAATACATTTGCTGACTATTTGGATGGGCTTCAAAATTGGTACACAGATAGATCACGACCTAGTCATCATTCTGGTAAAATCTTAAGAGTCGCACATTCAAAATCAAAGGAGTTAGAGCAGGTCAGATAGGTTTAAGGTCAAACAGCGGACTATTTCGATTTGCATGAAAATTAGCACACTGGTAGAACATAACCTACTTATCACGCTCATGACATCTTAGAGTCGCACATTCAAAATCAAAGGATTTAGAGGAGGTCATATGTTTAAGGTCAAACAGTAGACTATTCTGATGTGCATGAAAATTGGCACACAGGTAGAGCATGACCTCCCTATTACGCTCATAAAATCTTAGAGTCGCACATTCAAAATCAAAGGAGTTAGACAAAGGAGTCGACACTTCCCTTTAATGTTGAGTGATTGAATCAAGATTGAATCATTCATTATGGTAATGTTGAGTGATTGAATCATGATTGAATCATTCATTATGGTAATGTTGAGTGATTGAATCATGATTGAATCATTCATTATGGTAATGTTGAGTGATTGAATCATGATTGAATCATTCATTATGGTAATGTTGAGTGATTGAATCATGATTGAATAATTCATTATGGTCCGTGAATCACTGTGAATCGACTCATGACAAATATGAATCATTGACAAGTCTGGGTGCGAGACCGGTGGATGGGGAAGTTGTGAGGGGCGGTGGATGTTGAGGTCGGGGTCAGTGAATGGTGATGTGGGCGGACGGATGGTGAGGTCGGGTCAGTGAATGGTGCTGTGGGCGGACGGATGGTGAGGTCGGGGTCAGTGAATGGTGCTGTGGGCGGACGGATGGTGAGGTCGGGGTCAGTGAATGGTGCTGTGGACGGACGGATGGTGAGGTCGGGGTCAGTGAATGATGCTGTGGGCGGACGGATGGTGAGGTCGGGGTCAGTGAATGGTGCTGTGGGCGGACGGATGGTGAGGTCGGGGTCAGTGAATGGTGCTGTGGGCGGACGGATGGTGAGGTCGGGGTCAGTGAATGGTGCTGTGGGCGGACGGATGGTGAGGTCGGGGTCAGTGAATGGTGCTGTGGGCGGACGGATGGTGAGGTCGGGGTCAGTGAATGGTGCTGTGGGCGGACGGATGGTGAGGTCGGGGTCAGTGAATGGTGCTGTGGACGGACGGATGGTGAGGTCGGGGTCAGTGAATGATGCTGTGGGCGGACGGATGGTGAGGTCGGGGTCAGTGAATGGTGCTGTGGGCGGACGGATGGTGAGGTCGGGGTCAGTGAATGGTGCTGTGGGCGGACGGATGGTGAGGTCGGGGTCAGTGAATGGTGCTGTGGGCGGACGGATGGTGAGGTCGGGGTCAGTGAATGGTGCTGTGGGCGGACGGATGGTGAGGTCGGGGTCAGTGAATGGTGCTGTGGGCGGACAGATGGTGAGGTCGGGGTCAGTGAATGGTGCTGTGGGCGGACGGATGATGAGGTCGGGGTCAGTGAATGGTGCTGTGGGCGGACGGATGGTGAGGTCGGGGTCAGTGAATGGTGATGTGGGCGGACGGATGGTGAGGTCGAGATCAGTGAATGGTGCTGTGGGCGGACGGATGGTGAGGTCGGGGTCAGTGAATGGTGCTGTGGGGACGAATGGTGAGGTCGGGGTCAGTGAATGGTGATGTGGGCGGACGGATGGTGAGGTCGGGGTCAGTGAATGGTGATGTGGGCGGACGGATGGTGAGGTCGGGGGAAGGTCGGCGGATGGGTTTTGGGAGGTGACGCCCCTGTCGAAATCGACGTGTCACCATTCGCCCTACATCCGCTGGCTGGCGCAGACAGGAAATGTGACGTCATCTGTCCGTGAGTGACGTCACGCCGCAGGCAGAATAGCAGCAGAACTGTCGCGATCAATCTGCATATGAAACAGAGCTGGGAGCGACACACAGCTACCGTGACGAGCAGGTCGGACGCCGGCGGGGATAGTGCGAACTGTGGATAAAATGTCCCAGATCAAAACGTTATTCTCCATAAGTGCTGGATTCTTTAACACTTGTTTTACGTCGCAATGAAGACGAAATTTCGCTATATTTCGGTGATTGCTGAGACCTGTTTGTGTTCCAAGATATAATCTACCGGACTGAAGATATGATCCGGCAAACTGGTTTTCTATCGCTTTCCTTCCGCACACCATCAATGCGACTTACCGCCGCGGTATGGCCCGGGCAACTAAGAGCGAATATACCTCCCCCAATGGAAACCTTGACCTTGGCACAGCCGTTCGACTCTCCCTTACTGTCTCCCTACATCAGACACGTGATGTGCTGAGTCTTAGCTGGCCTGCTAGTGTCGTGCCGTCGGGGATGATAGCATATCTTGGATCCCACTCCCTCGACGCGTGACAGATGACCAACGCTCCCCGGTCTCGTGCTGTGCTGTTTTTGTCAGGTGGTTAACTCCAACGTTGCGTACAGTTGATTTTTCATGTCGATGTTTGAGGCCGTCGTTATGCCGGACATGTCGCATGACGCTGTCCCCATGACCTGTTGTTATATGCACACACATGTGTTCACTGTGCGGGGTTCATTCGGGATGCATCTCGCTCTCTGGACGCTGGAAGCCAGATAGTAAACCCGCTGAAATACTCAGCGAACAGCTATCCGTATTGGAGATGGGATTGGAAAACGTCAGTGACAGTTGCCCCGTTTGACACTGTGACTGCCAATGGAGAGGAAGGCTGTGCGCATAGACCAAGGAATACAGCCCACACAGTCATGGACCACACAGAGCTAGCTTCAGAGATGAGTTGTCTCTGATCAGTCATTGGACTGAAATAGTTTACTGCTGTGGGGTTCATCACCTCTTGCCGTGAGTTCATCCTTTCGCACTGTGCAATTCGGACTATGTAATGTACCCAGCATTTCATCAACATCCCGACGACACCCAGTGACAACCGGTAACGCTCGGTGGCACCCCGTGACCTGCAGTAACCCCCCCCCCCCCCCCGTAGGTCGCCGTCCGCGGACGTGCAGTGGAACTCCGGCGCCGCCTGGGAGGACGCCCAGCTGGCCGCGCCCAAAACCAAGGCGGCCAAGGAGTCTCGATCTCGCTCCAAGAAGGCCGGCGGCAGCGACCAGGCGAGCCTGATCGACCTCGGCGGAGAGAGCAAGGAGGACGACTGGCAGAGCTGGGAGGACGACGCCTGGGCTAGCCTAGAGCGCAAGTGAATCTCTCTCGCTGCTGGTATATAGGAGACATGCGCACAGGCCGCCCGGCTGCCCCTGCAGCGGCGCCGGCAGCAGCGGCGGCGTAAGCTGGCACAGCGGCGACGCGGGGCACGACAGGACTGGGCAGTGGTGTTTGACTGGGCAGTGGTGGGGCGTGGTGTTTGAAATGAGTCCGGCTGCTTTGCGGACAGGCGGCGGCGACGGCAGACCTGGGTCGGTGGCAGCAGGGGTCAGCAGGCAGGCTCAGCTGGTGGTACACTGCGGGACACTTGGGCGGTGGCAGTAGGGCTCAGCAGGCAGGCTCAGCTGGTGGTACATTGCGGGACACTGGGGCGGTGGCAGCAGGGGTCATCAGGCAGGCTCAGCTGGTGGTACACTGCGGGACACTGTTTGGTGGTACACTGTGGGCCACTGGGGCGATGGCAGCAGGGCTCAGCAGGCAGGCTCAGCTGGTGGTACACTGCGGGACACTTGGGCGGTGGCAGTAGGGCTCAGCAGGCAGGCTCAGCTGGTGGTACATTGCGGGACACTGGGGCGGTGGCAGCAGGGGTCATCAGGCAGGCTCAGCTGGTGGTACACTGTGGGCCACTGGGGCGATGGCAGCAGGGCTCAGCAGGCAGGCTCAGCTGGTGGTACACTGCGGGACACTTGGGCGGTGGCAGCAGGGCTTAGCAGGCAGGCTCAGCTGGTGGTACATTGCGGGACACTGGGGCGGTGGCAGCAGGGCTCAGCAGGCAGGCTCAGCTGGTGGTACACTGCGGGACACTTGGGCGGTGACAGCAGGGTTCAGCAGGCAGAGCTCAGCTGGTGGTACACTGCGGGACACTTGGGCGGTGACAGCAGGGTTCAGCAGGCAGAGCTCAGCTGGTGGTACACTGTCGGCCACTGTTGTCTACTGTGGTCCTCAGTAGTCTGCTGTGATCTGCTGTGGTCATCAGTGGTCTGTCGTGGTCTGCTGTGTTTCGCAGTTGTTCGGTGTGGTTCGCTGTGGTTGGCTGCGGTCCTCAGTGGTCTGCTGTGGTCCGCTATGGTCTGTTGTGGTCCGCTATCGTCCGCTTTGGCCCACTGTGGTCTTGTGTGGTCCACTGTGGTTCGCCGTGGTCTACTATGGACCAATATGGTCATCAGTGGTCTGCAGTGGTGTTCTGTGGTCTGCAGTGATGTCGATGTTGCCGGCGTGACCAGCCTCGGTTGACCGGTGACCGTGCCCTGCCGGCCCTGCCCCGTTAGCCGCCCCACACAGCGACCGGCCGCAGCCGCAGCTGTGCGCCCGGCCGGCCCGGTCTGTGCGCCGGCACTGCGTCTCGTAGCCGGACCGCCGCGCCGTGTCCGAGAATGGAGACGGTCCGGCCCGGCTGCCGGAGCCGCGGCGTGCGACGCCATGGCTGGGGCGGCGGGGACGGCGTACAGGGCGTACTGCCGCTTCTCGCGGCCTCGCAGCCCTGTGGAGACGACTGTCCAGCTGTGTTGAGGAGGCTGTCTAGCTGTGTTGAAGCGAATGGAAGCGAGCTCTCGTGGCCGGTGGCCGGGGCGGTGGCTGGATGCTGGATGCTGGATGCTGGGCGCGGGGTAAAGTGTTGTCCATGGGGCGTGTGGGGACGCCGCGTTGAATAACTGTATATTGTACACACATCTATTGGCGGCCGTCGAGCTGGACTAAATACCACCGATGTACTGGATTGCCTACGTGTATGGGTGAATGCGAGGTGCCGGGCGCAGTGGAAGCTATTTGGGTACAGGTAGGGCTTATTTTTTTACTTACGGATGCGCCGTGTCCGTGTCGCTTGTCCGCTCGGCCGAGAGTAACGTTATGTGTCGGGTCTGGCTGGCTGACTGGGCGCGTGCGGGAGTGCCCTATAGTGGCCGTATGGTGCAGAGAGAAGTGGTTCGGCCGCGCGGTGCTCCTGGTCTGGTGGGCCTGATCCGATGGCATGGTCCGTCTGACCCTGGTCCTGGTCTGTCTGACGGGTGGTCTTGGTCTGGTGGCCCTGGTCTGTCTGACGGGTGGTCCTGGTCTGGTGGGCCTGATTGGCGGCCGTGGTGGGGCGAATCCTGTGACGAGATGCTAATATATCGACCCCGGCAGCCACCGCTCTGGTCCGCTGTCCTGGCTGCAGAGTGCAGATGGTAACTAGCAGACTGGTGTTCTATGGACGACTTTAGGTACGTATACTCTGTATACTCTGTGTTCTGTGTATACTCTGTGTATACTCTGTGTATACTCTGTGTAGACTCTGTGTATACTCTGTGTATACTCTGTGTATACTCTGTGTATACTCTGTGTATACTCTGTGTATACTCTGTGTATACTCTGTGTATACTCTGTGTATACTCTGTGTATACTCTGTGTATACTCTGTGTATACTCTGTGTATACTCTGTGTATACTCTGTGTATACTCTGTGTATACTCTGTGTATACTCTGTGTATACTCTGTGTATACTCTGTGTATACTCTGTGTATACTATGTGTATACTATGTGTATACTCTACTCGGTAAAATCGTGCCGATCAATCCGAGCTCATATGTTTACAAGGTTTCAGCACTTCGTTTAGCTAATTTTCTTATAAATGGTAATCCGTAATGTGTGTACCACTTGCGTTGAGAGTGGAACTGCAATGCTTTCAGAGCAGTATGTGAGCCAGAGGGATGTGTTGCGCTGTGCACCACCGCGCTCGGTTTCGACGCGTTTCTCCGGTCTCCTGTTACGTTACTCTGTTACTTGTTAGGTTTATCGCGGTATGCAGTGCTCACATATGAGTATGTTTAACGCTGGTCTGGCATTCTTCATTCCATTTGCGAGAGAATATGTCGACAGACCCGCCGAAACCGAACAGCGCCCGCGATATGCCAAATTAGCGGTGTGATTATTGGTTGATCATGTGTTGGATACATGTTAGGCATTTATTGAAATTGTTTCATTTACTAACATTCACTTATCAACTGCACGCCGAAATCCGTGGATCTGCGAGTTGGCTGTCGGAGAGCGGTCTTGTGTGCGTGAGCGTGTATTTTGTGGCATCGTATCGCGGCGGTGTTGCAATGATTGTACGGTGTGCGAGGGAGCCAGAGAGGGGCGCATGTGAGTTGTTGTTGCCCGCTGGGTGTGCGAGGGAGCCAGAGAGGGGCGCAGAAGGGGTACTGTTGCCCGCTAGGTGTGGGGAGGACCGGACGGTGTTGGCCACTGTGCAGCGCCGTGCTGCGCGGCAGAGAACGGATGCCGCCTCTCCCCACTGTCCGGAACGGATGCCGCCTCTCCCCACTGTCCGTCTCTGTTCTCTGTTGACCATGTGAACGTGAATAGATCTTTATGCGGCGCGATGTGGAGTTTTCCTCAGCGAACGATGTGCTGCAGGATGTGAGACGAGTGGTACTTTTAGCACGGTACGAACAGGAAATCAGCTGCTCGTTACTGAACAGTATCGCACAAGTACTAGGAACATTCACTGGCGGATCCAGCCGTCGGTTTGGGGGGGGGGGGCAACTTTTTGTGGCAAAAAGGTACCCCCATTTTTGTTTCTCCGGATTTGGGCCGGTTACCTTATTTTGGTATTCGAGCATAAGAAATCCACTTTTCAAATTCACAACAAAACAAAATTGGGGTTGAAAAAAATTGGAAATCAGAGAGCCATTTTGAAGAAAATGCATTTTCCCTTCTTTTCGCGTGTTTTATTTGCAATTTGCTTGAAAACTCTGATTTCTACGATTTGCCAAACATTTATCGTTTTTCCACCAAAAATGGCATGACATGACGTCATTAAAACGTCATTATCTCCCAAAATACTGCATCAATTTCATTTAGAGTTAGTGAGAAGACTTAGACTTGATGCAGGATAAGGTACTGAAAGTTTCACGTTGATATCTATCATAGTTTTCAGGTTATTGAGAAAATTAGGGAGGGGAAGATTCTTCCCTCCCCCCGCGGGTTCGAACAAAAAATCACAGAGGTCAAAGGTCAAGGTCACGGGGACGAATACGATATTTTAAGCTTCGGTACCAGCTTGTGTACCCTCTAGTTTTTAGTTTACCGTCCGATTTGCTTGCAATGGGCAAAAAGGGACTCGTCGGCATCCCAGCTTGCGTCAGGAAAAAAAAATCACCTAGAGGTCCAAGGTCAAGGTCACGGGGACGAATACGAGATTTTAAGCTTCGGTACCAGCTTGTGTACCATGTAGTTTTTTCGTTTACCGTCCGATTTGCTCGCAATGGAAAAAAAGGGACTGGCCGACACCCCACCTTTCGTCAGGAATAACACAAAATCACCTAGAGGTCAAAGGTCAAGGTCACGGGGACGAATACGAGATTCTAAGCTTCGGTACCAGCTTGTGTACCCTCTAGTTTTTTTTCTCTCGTTTACCGTACGATCTGCTCGCAATGGAAAAAAGGGACTCGCTGGCACCCTAGCTTGCGTCAGGAAAAACAAAAAATCACATAGAGGTCAAAGGTCAAGGTCACGGGGACGAATACGAGATTTTAAGCTTCGGTACTAGCTTGTGTACCCTCTAATTTTTTTAGTTTACCGTCCGATTTGCTTGCAATGGGTAAAAAGGGACTCGACGGCACCCCAGCTTGCGTCAGGTAAAACAAAACATCACCTAGAGGTCAAAGGTAAAAGTCACGGGGACGAATACGAGATTCTAAGCTTCGGTACCAGCATGGTGTACCCTCTAGTTTTTTAGTTTACAATCCGATTTGCTCGCAATGGGCAAAAAGGAACTCGCCGGCACGTTAGTTTGCGTCAGGAAAAACAAAAAGTCATCCAGAGGTCAAAGGTCAAGGTCACGGGGACGAATACGAGATTATAAGCTTCGGTACCAGCATGGTGTACCCTCTAGTTTTTTCGTTTACCGTCCGATTTGCTCGCAATGGGCAAAAAGGGACTCGCCGGCACGTTAGCTTGCGTCAGGAAAAACAAAACATCACCTAGAGGTCAAAGGTCAAGGCAACAGGGACGAATACGAGATTTTAAGCTGCGGTGCCAGCTTGTGTACCCTTTAGTTTTTTTTCGTTTACCGTCCGATTTGCTCGCAATGGGCAAAAAGGGACTCTCCGGCACGTTAGCTTGCGTCAGGAAAAACAAAAAGTCATCCAGAGGTCAAAGGTCAAGGTCATGGGGACGAATACGAGATTTTAAGCTTCGGTACCAGCATGGTGTACCCTCTAGTTTTTTTTTTCGTTTACCGTCCCATTTTCTCGCAATGGGCAAAAAGGGACTCGCCGGCAACCCACCTTGCGTCAGGAAAAACAAAAAGATCACCTAGAGGTCCAAGGTCAAGGTCACGGGGACGAATACGAGATTTTAAGCTTCGGTACCAGTTTGTGTACCTTCTAGTTTTTTCGTTTACCGTCCGATTTGCTCGCAATGAGAAAAAAGGGACTCGCCGGCACCCCACCTTGCGTCAGGAATAACACAAAATCACCTAGAGGTCAAAGGTCAAGGTCACGGGGACGAATACAAGATTCTAAGCTTCGGTACCAGCTTGTGTACCCTCTAGTTTTTTCGTTTACCGTCCGATCTGCTTGCAATGGAAAAAAGGGACTTGCTGGCACCCTAGCTTGCGTCAGGAAAAACAAAAAATCACATAGAGGTCAAAGGTCAAGGTCACGGGGACGAATACGAGATTTTAAGCTTCGGTACCAGCTTGTGTACCCTTTAGTTTTTTAGTTTACCGTCCGATTTGCTTGCAATGGGCAAACAGAGACTCGTTGGTACCCCAGCTTGCGTCAGGTAAAACAAAACATCACCTAGAGGTCAAAGGTAAAGGTCACGGGGACGAATACGAGATTCTAAGCTTCGGTACCAGCATGGTGTACCCTCTAGTTTTTTAGTTTACAATCCGATTTGCTCGTAATGGGAAAACAGGAACTCGCCAGCACCTTAGCTTGCGTCAGGAAAAACAAAAAGTCATCCAGAGGTCAAAGGTCAAGGTCACGGGGACGAATACGAGATTCTAAGTTTCGGTACCAGCATGGTGTACCCTCTAGTTTTTTCGTTTATCGTCCGATTTGCTCGCAATGGGCAAAAAGGGACTCGCCGGCACCTTAGCTTGCGTCAGGAAAAACAAAACATCACCTAGAGGTCAAAGGTCAAGGTCACGAGGACGAATACGATATTTTAAGCTTCGGTACCAGCTTGTGTACCCTCTAGTTTTTTTCTTTTACCGTCCAATTTGCTCGCAATAGGCAAAAAGGGACTCGCCGGCACGTTAGCTTGCGTCAGGAAAAAGAAAACATCAGCCAGAGGTCAAAGGTCAAGGTCACGGGGACGAATACGAGATGTTAAGCTTCGGTACCGAAGCTTAAAATCTCGAGAAAAAAAACTAGAGGGTACACAAGCTGGTACCGAAGCTTAAAATCTCGTATTCGTCCCCGTGACCTTGACCTTTAGGTGATGTTTTGTTTTTCCTGACGCAAGCTGGGGTGCCGGCGAGTCTCTTTTTGCCTATTGCGAGCAAATCAGACGGTAAACGAAAAAAGTAGAGGGTACACAAGCTGGTCCCGAAGCTTAGAATCTCGTATTCGTCCCCGTGACCTTGACCCTTGACATCTGGATGACTTTTTGTTTTTCCTGACGCAAGCTAACGTGCCGGCGAGTCCCTTTTTGCCCATTGCGAGAAAATCGGACGGTAAACGAAAAAACTAGAGGGTACACAATCTGGTACCGAAGCTTACAATCTCGTATTCGTCCCCGTGACCTTGACCTTTGACCTATAGGTATTTTGTTTTGTTTTTCCTGACGTAAGGTGGGGTGCCGTCGAGTCCCTTTTTGCCCATTGCGAGCATATCGGACGGTAAACATAAAAACTATCGGGTACACAAGCTGGTATCGAAGCTTAAAATCTCGTATTCGTCCCCGTGACCTGGACCTTTGACCTCCAGGTGATTTTTTTTCTGACGCAAGCTGGGGTGCCGGCGAGTTGTTTGAGCCCCTTTGCGATTAAATCGGACGGTAAACGAAACAATTAGAGGGTACCCCGTGCGATGACATTTCAGTGACCTCTGGAGGTGAAACCATTTGTCCTAGGTCAAAACTGTTTGCATATTCGTGCATAACTCGATGAGATCTACCCATATGCTAAGTTTGGGGAAAATCGGAACTCCACGCTGAAAACGAATACGAATACGACGCTAACTTGACGCACATGGCCAAACTTACCTTCAGAAGTATTCTATTTACCCAGGGGGTGTCATCCCTATCTCCGTAACGTGTCCACTTCTACTTATGACGTCACCCCAGTAGTCAATTCTGGCGCATGTCGTCTGCAGTCGGTTAAAACTGTTTTTCGCAAATAACTTTTTGACAAATATCGATACAGCAATGATTATGATGTCATCGTGTTCGCCTCGTCAGAACACGTCGATTCATACAAATTCCATGTGGTTTAGGTCAAATCAAAATTTCATCGAAGGGGCGGAGCCTCAGCTGGTGACCGCCGAACCGCAGGGGGACCGTAAACAAGGCTCTGACCTTTGATGACCTCTAATGACCTCAATATTGATCTGAGCCTAAAATGATCCAGAAGATTTCGATTTGCCTTGTTTTGAGCTTTTCAACGCTGTCTTTTCCTTTTTCGTAAAATTTTTACTTTCCGAGTTAGATGATATTTATTTCTCCCGAAATAGCATTAACTGCAATGGCGGAGGAGGCCGATGGATCCACATGACGTCACGCTCTGACGTCATGATCACACATAATCGCCGGATGACTCTACCTTTTATTCGGCCTTGTATTTACCGTGCTTCAGACAAGGCTTATATATGTCCTTGCCTTCGGATTGTGTCTTGCGCCACTAATGTTTATTTTGCCTATGTCGATTGCTACCAAATTACTTCCATATTTTTTCACCAAAGAATTACTTTTATCACGAAGATAAAAAATAAGGTATCGTTTAGTCATTAACGAGCACTTTTTGAGTGAACCTTTTGGGGGCCAAACAGGCCACTTTGGGCTTTGGGGGGGGGGGCGGCCGCCCTAAATGCCCTCCCCCTGGATCCGCCAGTGGGAACATTTAATAATGATTGGCCACTGTCGCGCCAGCAGCATGCTTCTCTTGATTGCACATTCTGCACAGTGCAGGCATCTGTCGATATGTAAGTTGGAGGCGCGGTGCTGCGCCGGCGTCGAAACTTGCCGTGTGGCCTCATCGATATGTCGAAGATTGGAAGCGAGCTTGACAGGGTTAACCAGGCCACGTCTGTCAAAACAGCTACAGATTCAGATTCAGACTCAGCTTCACATTCGGACCCCCTCAGAATTCGACCTAAATTCGCACACTTATGCAGTTTAACGAGCCACTTACAATGGTGAAGTCGGTTTGGCGCCACATTTAATACTTGACCTCCAAAGGTCATCCAAATTTCTGAGGTCACAGGGTGACCCCCTCAGAATCTCATAAAAATAGGTGTTCACATGCAGTTCGACATGCTGATTGCGATGCTGAAGTCTGTTAGGCGCCACATTTTATACTTAGACCTTCAGACGTCATCCAAGTTTTTGAGGTCACAGGGTGACTCCCTCAGAATCTCATCAGAATACCTCAGAATGTCATAAAAATTGGTGTTCACATGCAGTTCGACATGCTGATTGCGATGCTGAAGTCTGTTCGGCGCCACATTTTATACTTTGACCTTCAGAGGTCATCAAAGTTTCTGAGATCACAGGGTGACCCACTCAGAATTTAACCAAACTTGGTGTACATATGCATTTTGACACGCTGATTAAGATTCTGAAGTCTGCTGGCGCCACATTTAATACTTTGGCCAGCTTCACATTCGAATGGGCATTCGGACTCCCTCGGAATTCGCTCTAATTTCGCGCACGTATGCAGTGTGACGAATCACTTACAATGGTGAAGTCCGTTGAGCGCCACATTTACCACTTTGGCCTCTAGAGGTCATCAAAGTTGATAAGTTCACCAGAGGTCACGGTGTGACCCCCTCAGAATATGATACAAAATTGGTGTACACATGCAATTTGACATGCTGATTGCGATGCCGAAGTCTGTTCGTCGCCACATTTAATACTTTGACCTTCATAGGTCATCCATGTTTCTGAGGTCATAGGGTGACCCCCTCATCATTTAACCAAACTTGGTGTATATATGCAGTTTGACACGCTGATTAAGATTCTGAAGTCTGTTGGCGCCACATTTAATACTTTGGCCACCTTCACATTCGAATGGGCATTCGGACTCCCTCCGAATTCGCTCTAATTTCGCACACTTATGCAGTGTGACGAGCCACTTACAATGGTGAAGTCCCTTGAGCACCACATTTACCACTTTGGCCTCACAACCTTGATGACCTCACTGAGGTCATCAAAGTTGATAAGTTCACCAGAGGTCATGGGTGACCCCCTCATAATCTGATACAAAATTGGTGTACACATGCAGTTTGACATGCTGATTGCGAAGCTGAAGTCTGTTCGTCGCCACATTTAATACTTTGACCTTCAGAGGTCATCCATGTTTCTGAGGTCATAGGGTGACTCCCTCAGAATATGATCGAAGTTGGTGTAAACATGCAGTTTGAGATGCTGATCACGATGCTGAAGTTTGTTTGGCGCCACATTTAATACTTTGACCTTCAGAGGTCATCCAAGTTTCTGAGGTCACAGGCCGACCCCTCAGAATGTCATCAAAATTGGTGTACACATGCAGTTTGGACATGCTGATTACGATGCTGAAGTCTGTTCGGCGCCACATTTAATACTTCGACTTCCAGAGGGCATCAAAGTTGCTGAGGTCACAAGGTGACCCCCTAGAATTTACCCAAACTTGGTGTACATATGTAGTTTGACACGCTGATTAAGATTCTGAAGTCTGTTCGGCGTCACATTCAATACTTTGGTCAGCTTCACATTCGAAAGGACATTCGGACTCCCTCAGAATTCGCTCTAATTTCGTGCACTTATGCAGTGTGACGAGCCACTTACAATGGTGAAGTCTGTTGCGCGCCAAATTTAATACTTTGGCCTCCAGAGGTCATCAACGTTTCTGGGGTCACAGGGTGACCCCCTCAGAATCTGATCAAAATTGGTGTACACGTGCAGTGTGACATGCTAATTACGATACTGAAGTATGTTTGGTGCCACGTTTAATACTTTGACCTCCAGAGGTCATCCAAGTTTCTAAGGTCACAGGCCGACCCCATCAGGATGTCATCAAAATTGGTGTACACATGCAGTTTGGACATGCTGATTACGATGCAGAAGTCTATTCGGCGCCACATTTAATACTTCGACTTCCAGAGGTCATCAAAGTTTCTGAGGTCACAGGGTGACCCCCTCAGAATTTACCCAAACTTGGTGTACAAATGCAGTTTGACACGCTGATTATGATTCTGAAGTCTGTTCGGCGCCACATTCAATACTTTGGCCAGCTTTAAATTCGAAAGGACATTCGGACTCCCTCGGAATTTGCTCTAATTTCGTGCACTTATGCAGTGTGACGAGCCACTTACAATGGTGAAGTCTGTTGCGCGCCAAATTTAATACTTTAGCCTCCAGAGGTCATCAACGTTTCTGAGGTCACAGGGTAACCCCCTCATAATCTGATCAAAATTGTTGTACACGTGCAGTGTGGCATCCTTATTACGATACTGAAGTCTGTTTGGCCCCACGTTTAATACTTTGACCTCCAGAGGTCATCCAAATTGCTGAGGTCACAGACCCACCCCCTCCCCCAGAATGTCATCAAAATTGGTGTACACATGCAGCTTGAGATGCTAATTACGAAGCTGAAGTCTGTTCGGCACCACATTGAATACTTTGACCTTCAGAGGTCATCCAAGTTTATGGGGTCACGGGCTGACCCCTCAGAATCTCATCACAATTGGTGTACACATGCAGTTTGGACATGCTGATTACGATGCTAAAGTCTATTCGGCGCCACATTTAACACTTTGACTTCCAGAGGTCATCAAGGTTTCTGAAGTCACAAGGTCATCCCTCAGAATTTACCCAAACTTGGTGTACAAATGCAGTTTGACACGCTGATTACGATTCTGAAGTCTGTTCGGCGCCAATTCAATACTTTGGCCAGCTTCACATTCGAAAGGACATTCAGACTCCCTCGGAATTCGCTCTAATTTCGTGCACTTATGCAATGTGACGAGCCACTTACAATGGTGAAGTCTGTTGCGCGCCAAATTTAATACTTTGGCCTCCAGAGGTCATCAACGTGTCTGAGGTCACAGGGTAACCCCCTCATAATCTGATCAAAATTGGTGTACACGTGCAGTTTTTAAAATAAAAAAATGTAGTCCGAATGTTTTTGTATGGATGGATTTCCGAGGTCAGGACCCACGCTAAGCAGCTTGTTGCGCAGGTCCTGACCTCACCACCCGATCGCGCAATTCCTGTTGGCCGGCATAATTTAGAGACGAAAGTTTTACGTGCCCGACATACCTGGACACGGTCCGCCCCGCTCACTGACGTCACCTGACCTTGAGTGCGACCGCTGCCACCGGCCGCAGGCCACCCCAGTCAGGAGCAAATAGCGAGCGCCGAAGCGTCTCGAATCCGGGCTGCCACTACCGGGATAGGTCAGAAGTCCAGCGCTCTCCCACTGAGCTACAGGGGCGGACATGCTGATTACGATGCTGAAGTCTGTTCGGCGCGACGTTTAATACTTTGCCTCCAGTGGTCATCAACGTTTCTGAGGTCACAGGGTGACCCCCTCAGAATCTGATCAAAAATGTTGTACACGTGCAGTGTGACATGCTAATAACGATTCTCAAGTCTGTTCGGCGCCACCTTAAATACTTTGGCCAGCTTCACATTCGAAAGGACATTCGGACTCCCTCGGAATTTGCTCTAATTACGTGCACTTATGTGACGAGCCACTTACAATGGTGAAGTCTGTTGCGCGCCAATTTTAATACTTTGGCCTCCAAAGGTCATCAACGTTTCTGAGGTCACAGGGTGACCCCCTCAGAATCTGATCAAAACTGGTGTACACGTGCAGTTTGACATCCTGATTACGATGCTGCAGTCTATTTGGCGCCACGTTTAATACTTTAGCCTCCAGAGGTCATCAACGTTTCTGAGGTCACAGGGTAACCCCCTCATAATCTGATAAAAATTGTTGTACACGTGCAGTGTGGCATGCTTATTACGATACTGAAGTCTGTTTGGCGCCACGTTTAATACTTTGACCTCCAGAGGTCATCCAAATTTCTGAGATCACATACCCACCCCCTCCCCCAGAATGTCATCAAAATTGGTGTACCCATGCAGCTTGAGATGCTAATTACGAAGAGGTCATCCAAGTTTATGGGGTCACGGGCTGACCCCTCAGAATCTCATCACAATTGGTGTACACATGCAGTTTGGACATTCTGATTACGATGCTGAAGTCTATTCGGCGCCACATTTAACACTTTGACTTCCAGAGGTCATCAAGGTTTCTGAAGTCACAAGGTCACCCCTCAGAATTTACCCAAACTTGGTGTACAAATCAGGGGTGTGGTTTTATCAAAATGATTGTGGGTGCCCAAATTGAAACTCCTTGTATCCGTCCCATACTCCAGCAGCAAAAACAAAGAAATAATGGCGCTGATTTTGCATACGTTTACTTCTTGCTGTTAACTGCCCAGCACGTTGATGGACTGGAAAACGGAAACAGTCATAATTGCCTACAGTCAACGTGAAGATAGCTTTATGTCTCAAATATTATAACGCACAATGTGTTATACATGTGAGCGGTGGAGACCCGAAACCGAACTTCGAGAAAGAGCGAAATACAACAACACAAAATGTATTTCCCTCTTCTTCAAAGTTCAGTTTCAGGTCTCCACCGCTCACATGTATAACACATTGTGCGTTATAATATTTGAGGCATAAAGCTATCTTCACGTTGACTGCAGGCAATTATGTCTGTTTCCGTTTTCCAGTAGCAATGGTAACACATAGTGTGTAACCATTGCCACACATGGAAGTAAGCAAGTGTGCAGTTGACTACAATGTGCAAACAGCATTGTGCCAATGTGCCATGAAAAATGTAACAGACGTTTCCCGTCGAACACTTGCTTTGGCGAACTGAAGACGAACGGAAGCAACAACGGAAACAACAATATTGAAGTGAGGTATTGACATGCATTTTTTACATTCTTAAACTATTGCCCTGAGGTAAAAATTGAGGACACCTTAGCGCTTACATTTTTCAAGAGCTTTCGATTTTTTCTCTCTCTCGTTTTTTCCTAACATTATAGTAATTAGTAACCAATATACTTAGGAGTTTCTTGAGCAAAGTCCTGAACTCGGAAAATTTGACCTTCGATGACCTCTGGGGACCTCAATATTGACCTGAGCCAAAAAATGGCCGAGTCGACTATGCATGGTCTTGTTAATGTGGGGCGCGTGAATCATGATACATGTGCGGCGCCCTTGCCGCGCCTCCTGCTGGGCGCGCCTCTGCGGGCGGCCGGGTCCGCCTCCAGCTGGGCGCGCCCCTGCGACCGCCGGCGCTCGGGGTCGGAGCGAGAGCCGGGGGCGGGTGGCAATTGTGACCTGGCGCTGGAGCTGAGCGGACGTTTGGACGGGAATACACGGCCAGAAAAGGATCGCTGTCTCTACCTAACATTGGCGCGGTACGGTAAGCGAATTACGTTCTTTATATACGAGTGTAATTTGTTCGTTTAGACGACACATATGCTAAAGCTATTTATTCTGATTTTGAATGTCAGCGTTTTCACCTAGCGACATGGAATAAAGCAAAGGTGTGATCGTTTTCGACACAGCTGTTGGCTTGATTTCAGGTCGATGATAAGGGTATTTAGCTGACATACTGTGGTCTAGGCTAGCGGGTCCGTTATTATTTTCGACAAGTCGTGAGATATATATTTGACGTGTCGTTTAACGACACGATTTTTGTCGCTATTATATGTCCTACGATTTATTTATGAACTGCTAAATAGTAAAAGTGATCGTTTAAGCGTCACAGTCATTATTCAAATTCGTTTATTTCCAAATATTTTGGTCATAGACCTGTCTGAGCTTCATCCTTTTTCTTAAGTTATATAACGTTCAATCACCGCACAACAATGGCAGGCGAGCTGTCCATGAAGATCCACAACACAACTAAATTTAGCGGTCATATGGAGGAGAATTGGGAAACGTGGATTTTCCGTTTTGAAACACGCTTCAGCGAGGCCGATGAGCAAAAATTGGCTTCGATTCTTCTCGACGTTTTGGACGGCGCTGCTTTGGATGTTTGCGGAAAACTGAGCAAAGGTGATAGGAAGGATTACAAAACTCTGACAGGGACTCTGCAAAATAAATTCGGAACTAGCGTAGACGCACGACGGGCCAATGCGGAGCTGCGTCAGATACGCCAGTCACCTGGGGAAAGCACCGAAGCATTCGCAGATCGCGTTCGAAAACTCACAAATATGGCAAACCCAGGGCTGTCGAGTGAACAACTCGATCACACAGCTCTGGAGCACTTCTTGTGTGGTCTCAACGATCTGAAACTGCAGGAAAGGCTTCACAACAACGATGCGGTTCTATCCCTACAAAAAGCAGAAGAAGTAGCTCAAAGACTTCAGGAAAAATACCAAACGTTGACCGCCATGCGGACAGCAGCTGGGCAGGACACGGCTGCGGCCATTTCTGCCAACAAAGCGCCAGCCAACAAGCGCCAGCCACAGCAGAACAGAGAAGGTGATCAGACAGGAGAAGTTCTTGCCATGGTAGGTGAGCTACGAAAGGAGTTGAGTGACATGAAAACTCAAATGAGTCGGGACCAAAAGTCAAACACGTTCAACAGGGGCAACCGAGGCGCTTGTTACCAGTGTGGCGATACCGCCCACTTCAAGCGTGATTGTCCGCAGCTCACCGACCAACGTCAGCAAGGACAAAGATCTATTGTCCCAAGGACAGTCCCAGACACGGTTCATCCTGGGATTCAATGTCTGGGCTGTGGGAGGCGCGGTCATGTGGTAGCCAGATGTTGGAGAACGCCAATCGCGGCGGGTGGCGTCGGTTCCTCGAGCACCCCACGAAATATGGCAGGCGTAGTATGCCTGAATTGTGGGAAGCGGGGACACTGGGCGGCTGACTGCTGGCAGGAAACACGTGTCACGGGGCTGCAATCCCCAGTCGGGCCGCAACAGCGTACACATCAGGGAAACGACCGTTGACTGGTGCTGTTGGGCGAGCATCAGTCAAGGCAGAGCAAGGAGAAGTAAGCCCAAAGCGCGCATCGGCGATAAAAGTTGAAGTTGAAGGCCGCAGTGTGTGGGCCCTTATCGACTCGGGTGCCGATATATCCATGATCGGGCACGAGTTCGCTCGGACAACCATTCCCAAAGGGTCGTTGCAAAAAGGGTCATTCGGAACGATTACGCAGGCTGGCGGGCAAAAGATACCGGTCACGAGCCAAGCAGAGGTGGCATTTCAAATACAGGCAGAGCAGTTTATCCACCCCATGGTCATCATCCCAGGCCTGATCTACCAGGTGGTGCTGGGGCGAGATTTCTGCTGCCAACACAAGACAGTCCTGGACGACAGAGCAGGCGTCTTCAGAATTGGCAGCCTCGAGATCCCGCTCCCCACGTATGCGGAACTGCGACCGCAACGTGCCAGGGTGGTAACCTGCACAGCACTTACCGTCCCCGCCAGGTCTCGGGCGCTTGTGCAGATGGATGTTGAAATCCCAGATGGGGGCGTGAAGATCGCCAGGGAAGCCACCTGGCAAGGCGTACTGGAACCACGCTCAGTGGGGAACGACCAAGAGTGGAGGGTCCCCCGCGTGGTTGCAGCGGTAACAAGGGAGGCAACAGTACCAGTCCAGATCACAAACATCGGGAGCCAGGCAGTCACGCTCCCTCCCGGTACAGAGATCGGAACTCTGTACTCTGTCCACGAAGATGGTAAAGGCATGTACGACGTCCCCAGCACAGCCGTTGCTTCGGCTCAGATCAGTGCAGGGGCGCTCGATCAGATCATGGGTGAGCTCAAACTCGATGCAACAGTTCTGTCGGAGACTGGGAAAACCTCGCTGGAACGGCTGGTGACGCAGTACAGCGATATTTTCAGCAAAGGTGATACGGACATCGGAAAGACGACGATCCTCCAACATCGTATCGAGACTGGCGATGCAGCGCCAGTGCGTCAAAGGCCACGCAGGATCCCAATGAGGCTCAGAGAAGAAGTTGAAAAACAAAAAGGAAAAATGCTAAGGGATGGAATCATCGAGGAAAGTTCAAGCCCATGGTGCTCACCAATCGTGCTGGCCAAGAAGAAAGACGGTAGTTTTAGGTTCTGCGTCGATCTCCGAGCAGTCAACGCCGTCACTCAGTGTCTGCCAATCCCTCTCCCGAGGGTGGATGAAAGCCTTGACAACCTTGCAGGGGCCAAGCTCTTCTCCACCCTCGACATGGCGTCAGGCTACTGGCAGGTTGATCTCGCCGAAAAGGATCGTGAGAAGACTGCCTTCAGCACAGGGAAGGGCCTGCATCAGTTCCGGGCCATGCCGTTCGGCCTGAAGAATGCTGGGGCCACATTCCAGCGGTTGATGGAGCTGGTGCTGGCTGGAATGGATTCCAAGAGCTGTCTGGTCTATATAGACGACATCATCGTTTTCGGAGAGACAGAGCAAGCGCATCTCAAGAACCTCGAAGATGTGTTTCAGAGGATCAGAGCAGCAGGGATGAAGTTGAAGACCAATAAATGTTGTCTGGCTCGAGACGAGGTGGTGTTCCTCGGACACAAGGTGGGGAAGAGGGGCGTGCAGCCCGACCCAGCAAACGTGGAGAAGGTGCGCAACTGGCCACGACCACAGAAAGCCGATGAGCTGAAGAGCTTCCTGGGGCTTGCAGGGTACTACTCTCGTTTCGTGCCCAACTATTCTGATCTTGTGCGACCGATCAGAGAGGCTGCGGAAAAGAAGGGCGAGCTGGAGTGGACTGAGGAGCTCAGCGAGAGTTTCGAGACCATCAAGATGAAGTTGACGTCTCCTCCGATCCTGGCTCTACCAACGTGCAAAGGGGAATTCCAGCTCGCAACTGACGCCTCGAACACTGCAGTAGGAGCTGTGCTCACAGAAACAGTCGATGGCGAAGAGAGAGTAGTCGCTTATGCCAGCAAAGTACTGAACAAAAGTGAGCGCCGGTGGCCGGCGTACGACAAGGAGCTGTGGGCAATCGTCTGGGCCATCAGACACTTCCGTCAATATCTGGCAGCCACAAGGTTCACGGTCCTGTCTGACCACAAGCCTCTCAGGAACATCCCGAGCTCGATCAATGTTGACAGGGATGCCACGGGACGGAGGGGTCGATGGGCCATCGAACTGAGCACGTACGATCTCGTCGTGCAGTACCGAAAGGGCAGTGACAATGGCAATGCTGACGCCCTGTCAAGACCAGTGGTTGATCAAGCGCCAGAGGATGAAGCTGGAGAGCTCATGGCCGTCAACCATGACGGCGGAAGAAATGCTATTGACGTCGATAGCCTACGACGAGAACAAGATCTCGATCTACTCTTCAGCGAGGTCAAGGGATGGATGACGGCAGGTAAACTACCCCCGAAGAAAGAACTTCGAAGGAGGAACAGGAATCTGCGCACAATGGCTCGATTGTTCGACCAACTGACGATGGAGCAGGGCATCATGAAGCTAAGACGGCATGAGGACAGCAGTGATCCCGTAATACTCCTTCCCCGGACGTACCGCGAAGCAGTCTTGAACATGCTGCACGATGACAAGACTGCAGGACATTTGGGTACCGCCCGTACTCAGGAGAAGGTAGCGACTAGGTTTTTCTGGCCGGGAATGAGCAAAGACGTCACCCATCACTGCGAGACATGCGAAGCCTGTCAGCGTCGAAGCAGCCCAACACCAAAGATGCAAGCTTCTCTTCGTACGGACACCTATTCGAGGCCATTTGAGAGGGTGGCTATCGATATCACTGAGATGCCGATGTCTGCGCGCGGAAACAAGTATGCGTTGGTAGTTATGGACTATTTCACCAAGTATGTGTCCACATATGCCAGGCCAAATCAGACTGCTGAGACGGGTGTCCGAGTGTCTACTCGACATGGTGCTGCGACATGGAGTTCCTGAGCGCCTTCACAGTGACCAAGGCCGGCAGTTTGAGTCTGCTGTCTTCCAGTCTCTGTGCAGACGACTGGGCATCGAGAAGACCCGAACATCACCATACCGACCGCAGAGTGATGGAATGGTGGAGCGATTCAACCGCACGCTCAAAGACATGTCCTCAAAATTCCTAAAGCCATGTGGATCTGACTGGGACGATCATTTGGCGTCCCTCACTTTCGCTTACAACACGTCCAAACACTCGGTGACCTGGTTCACGCCATTTTTCCTGGTGCATGGACACGAAGCCCGCCTTCCAGTAGACGAGCTTTTCGGCGTGAGGAATGAGGTGTCGATGATCGACTCCTATGTCGAAAACAAACTCCGCCAGCTCAGAGAAGCGTACGCCAAAGTCCAAGATAACATCGACAAGGCAGCTCACGACATGACGGAAGCACGCGAGAAATTATCACGAGAGATTTCTTACGAGCCCGGCCAGAGTGTGGGTGCTGAATCACACTGCTAACGTTGGTGGCAAGCGCAAGCTGGCCTTGCATTACAAAGGCCCAGCAACTATAATACAGAGGCAGGGCCCTAGCGAGGAAGGAGCCACCTACAAGGTCAGCATGCCAGGAGGCAAAGAAACGAACATTCACCACAACCATCTGAAGCCTATGAAGATGAGAGAACGGGACGACCCAGCGGATCGGTCGGCCACGCGTGACAAGCGAGAGAAGCAGTCGGAAGACGGAGAACATAAGGATCGCGACACAAACATCACGTCTAAGGACAGTATCCCACTCCCCAGTTTCGTGTGGGTGCCCAGCGAGAGGGCCACGGAACAACTATCACAGCCGGCTACCAGATATGTGACGAGATATGGGCGGGTGTCCAAACCCACCGTAAGATACCCGGACCAGTAAAACATAAAAAGATGTATAAACATAAAACAACATCAAATACACAATCACTTGGCATGCATACGTGGGCGCAGAGGTGTTAATTATATCACTAAGATACTTGTAACGTATTTCGGCCCTTTTGTACCCCAGACAACAATGTCCATATGTGCATGAATGTTGATATACGTTTCGGCACCATGTGTATGCAGTGTGCATTGGATACACACCGATGTGGTGATGTTGGCAGATATGGACCTCACTGAGCAAGTTAGTACGGCACGAGACTGCGCTCAACCGTCAGCCGAGCGATTCACCCAGCTGGAGGCTCGCTTCAACGACCTCAAGAGCACGGTGGACGAGCTGCAGCTCCGGGTGGACGCACTGGAGAGCATACGGGCGCCACCCGACGCGGGAAAACCATCTCCAGACGGTAACGCGACGGTAGAGTCGATAAGGGGTGATGAGGCCGACGAGGTCACGCCACTCGATTTACCGATGGCGGACCCCTCGATTAAGGCCCCTAGTCGTTATGTCAGCCCGGGAGCCGTCGATGTAGATGACCTCCTCACGGAGGCCGAGGCCTTAGGGCAAGGCATTTATGATGAGGACGTGCGGGGGCTCATAGAAATGTATGTTCCCACGTTCCCCAAGGAGGATGGTACCGGGACAGCAGACGACACGGCCATGGAGCTTGGGAAGTTGCTGCAGGAGCCGGCCTTCCAGATGGCGTTGGCGGAGGAGGCGCCCTCCAACTCAGCCGCGACAGCTGGCCTGGCGGAGACAGGCCGCCAGCGGTCGTACCTCCAAGCAATCCCCGGCGCAGCTCGCGCGGCCACGCAACAGAGCACACGGGAGGGAAAGCTGAACCTAATCCTGGGGGATAGTTTGGCGGCCAACCTTGACCTCCCACTTGGCCCAAGGGAGTTCGTGCTGAACCTGGCTGTGCGGGGAAGTACATGGTCAAAGGAAAGGCAGTTGATTAGGGAGCACATCCAGGAGTGGGAGGATGAGGCTCGTAAACAGAACCTAAGGCTAGGGAAAGTGTTTATATGGCTTGGGGGTAATGAGGTGTACGGCAGGCCCAATGAGGAGCCAAGGGGTCTGTCCGAAAGGGACGTGGAGGAGGTGTTGGAGGAGCTACGTTCTAACGAAGTTATTTTGGCAGGCCCGGCTCCTCGACTCTGGTGCGACATGGGGGTACAATACGAGGAAACCCCGGCGTTCCGCGCTGACCAGGCCATGAGGAGGATGGCAGCGGCACACGGGGCGCAGTTCGTGCCCTACCTCGGACGCTCCCTGACCAGCATGGTCAGGCGCCGGCACGTGGTTCGGAACGACATCGCCTGCCATTGGTTCAAGCGGGACGGCGTCCACCTGAGCCCTCTGGGGTACCAAAAGGTCGTGAAGAAGTTGTGCAACTTATTTAGTTACTAACTGCCGGAGCTAACAGACGACGTGCTCGATATCGACACGGTCAGCTGTTAATAGATCTTGGTTTTGTTTGTCGTTTTGTTTTGTTCTTCTGCGTGTGTTTGGTTTCATGATAAACAGAGGCTTTCCATTTTATGTTGGGGGGAGGTGTGTGGGGCGCGTGAATCATGATACATGTGCGGCGCCCTTGCCGCGCCTCCTGCTGGGCGCGCCTCTGCGGGCGGCCGGGTCCGCCTCCAGCTGGGCGCGCCCCTGCGACCGCCGGCGCTCGGGGTCGGAGCGAGAGCCGGGGGCGGGTGGCAATTGTGACCTGGCGCTGGAGCTGAGCGGACGTTTGGACGGGAATACACGGCCAGAAAAGGATCGCTGTCTCTACCTAACATTAAGAGCTTTCGAACGGGTTTCCCAAGTCTTTCTAGTCCTTTTAGTTTTCGAGCTATTAGGTGTTCATTTTGACCCCCACCAGGGCGAAGTTGTCTCAGAGGCCCACCGGGCGCGGGTTAAAACTTCCCAACATGTTTCCGATGTCACAAACAAGAAAGAAACATCTCCAATGAAACAAAACATCTATAACAGCAGACAAGTACCTGGTGGAGGGGGGGGGGGAGGGGTAGTAGTAATGCTAATGAAAAGCCGATTTAAGGATTTATAGAGATTGTCGATTAACATATAAATGATAAAAGTGAGTGCCCAAGGCACTTTACGTAATGTGTTATCATCGTTTCCAGCATTGGCCGTTTTCACGAAGGATTTTACGTTTGGGGCGATTGGGTCGTTTGGGGCGATTGGAGCGTTTGGGGCGTTTGGGGCGATTGGGTCTATAACTCGTAAAAACAAGGTTTTCCCCGGTTATTTTTGGTAATTGGTATTAATCGCAATTTGATGAATTCATGAATAAGTATATGCTCTTACAATGCAATATTTCCCGTTAGTTTGCTTTATATATTCAAATTCAGGAGCAAATCTGGCAATTTTGTGTTGTGTTAGTTCCTTCTACAAAACATACCGCAAACGCCCTAAAAAGAGGCTAAAAGTATACTAGTATACTAGCTTTGATTAAATAAAATACGCAATTGACAGTTAGTTAGGGCAAAATTGAAGATATTAATGACAAAGAAATATAATATTATGATGAAAAATGCAATCAAATTTCAAAAGTATAGACAGGCCTTAATTTATCGTCGCTCCGTCCCGCTGAGATCGTCCAATTTAGAGCGGTAACTTCGTTGGTTTCTGAAAACCGGAACAATCCTTACTCATTTATTTAAGCAACGAATCACACCAAATGTTCTTGATTTGATCAATTGATTAATTGATGAATCTCATAAAAAGCTGAAAGAACCTCGGACAAAGCATTGATAAACCCATGAAACATGCGGACTTTCTGCAGCCACTGGTACTGAAAACTCAAAAATGGCGGCTCTAGATCGAACAGACGGCATGGCTGGGCGCAGACCACGGCTCTGCACATGCGCAACGTGACGTCAGGCGACCGGCTGGCTCGTCGCCATGGTAATGGGCCGGCTGGCGCCGGAGTCACGTGGTCGCCATGGTTACCGGGCGGCGGCGCCTGCGCGGAGCCAGCGCAGAGCCGGAGCCAGCATTCTCGTCATCTTACAACAAATGATTAGAACGAAATCACTAATTATCCTTGCTATCAAAAAGGAATATGACTGAAAATATGAATGGACTAATTCATCTAGTTTTCATTGAAATAAGCTATTATTCCTGAAAATCATGTTGCAAAATATGCCCATTTTCCGAACCCCGCACATCCGGGATTCGAGCAAGATGGAGTCTCACCAAACGCCCAAAACCACCACAGCCATCTGGCATCAACAGAGCTAGTTTAAAGGAAATAGTTCACCTTCAACATTAGTTTTAAACTGAGATAGCAGTTTTGTAGCCCGTGTTGGGAAACCCCTTTCTGCAAGTTGTATTGACTGAAAAGACTCCAGCCGAATATATTTGAGTTTTTGGCGAAGGAATGCGGTGCTGGCGAAAGAATGTTGTACTGGTTCTAGCCCGGGCAGAGGCTATACCATCAGCCAATCAGCTTGCAGCTGGTGCTAGTAAGCGAATCGCCGGCCGCCGGTTGGCACATCTCCAATGCGAGTCTATCTTTACGCGACTACTTTCGAATCTGATTGGCTGAACCATTTTTTACATTCGCGTGACGTCAGGACTCTGACTCAGAGAGTATGCATATAGTTTTGATAAACAATACAAATTTACGGCCTTCTGTCCTGAATCGGCGCGATATAAGGCCATTTTTGACAATATCAAAAGAAATTGTATTAAACAATGTAATCAAATCGTGTTGGGTAAAAAAATGCAAGGTGAACTATTTCCTTTAAGATGAAATGGTTAATTTTAAGTAAACTATGGTGTTATCATTAAAATGGCATTTCCAAAAAAAAGGCATTAAAGGAAATAGTTCACCTTCGGAAATTTTTCAGAACACGATTTTATTATATTTTTTTAATATAGTTTCTTTTTTTATTTTCAAAAATGGTCCTACATCGCGTTAATTCAGGACAGAAGGTCGTAAATTATTAATGTTATGGTGTGCGTTATTGGTCTGCGCATGCGCCCTGGTAGTGCTGGCACTCTCAGACGGTACGGTATATCATATATGCGCCGCATTCCTTCGCCAAAAAGTCAAATATCTTCGGCTGGAGAGTCTTTTCAGCCAAGAAAAGTTGCAGATAAGGATTTCTCAACACGGGCTACAAAACTGCTATTTCAGTTCAAAATCCCATGTGAAGGTGAACTATTTCCTTTAAAGGAAATAGTTCACCTTCGGAACATTTTTCAGAATACGATTTTATTATATTTGTTAATACAGTTTCCTTTTTTCTTTTCAAAAATGGTCCTACATCGCGCCAATTCAGGACAGAAGGTCGTAAATTATTAATTTTATGGTGTGCGTTATTGGTCTGCGCATGCTCCCTGGCAGTGCTGGCACTTTCAGACGGTACATCATATATGCGCCGCATTCCTTCGTCAAAAAGTCAAATATCTTCGGCTGGAGTCTTTTTAGCCAAGAAAAGTTGCAGATAAGGATTTCTCAACACGGGCTACAAAACTGCTATTTCAGTTCAAAACCCCATGTTGAAGGTGAACTATTTCCTTTAATTCATAAAGTTGCGATTGATATAAACCAAAATCACCGGGGAAAAGCCGTGTTCTTACGAGTTATAGACCCATTTACCCAAAACGCCCCAAACACCCCAATCGCCCCAAACGCAAACTCCTTCGTGAAAACGGCTATTGACACTTCAGTGGGGGTAATTATTGTATTGGATAATTAAAACGGCTTCGAGTATGATGGTGAAACACTTTTTGTCGGTATTACCCATCAGGTGGTTTAACCAGATTTAAGAAGATGATGTTTGTTTGATGTTTGATGATTGAACCCATTGAACCATTTTCAGTATGGAATAAAACAGAGTTTGAATGGAACAAAATACTCAGTTTCTTGACAGCTTATGCAATGGCAACATATATTTTGTGACTTTCTGAAAGCAAACGTGCAATCCTAGCGGCTGGGAAGTTTTCAATCTGATACTTGATAAAATACCTACTGTTAAATCGTTGAAATAGTGACAGCTGACGTTCAGCGAAATCATGACCTTAAAAATACATTTGTTATTTATGCTATACATTTTGAAACAAGTTCTTGATTGTGTGTGCCGAAGGACTATTGTGGGTGCCCATTTCAACTGTGTGGGTGCCCTGGCACCCACAAAGAGATAGGAAACCACACCCCTGGTACAAATGCAGTTTGACACGCTGATTACGATTCTGAAGTCTGTTCGTCGCCACATTCAATACTTTGGCCAGCTTCACATTCGAAAGTACATTCGGACTCCCTCGGAATTCGCTCTAATTTCGTGCACTTATGCAATGTGACGAGCCACTTACAATGGTGAAGTCTGTTGCGCGCCAAATGTAATACTTTGGCCTCCAGAGGTCATCAACGTTCCTGAGGTCACAGGGTAACCCCCTCATAATCTGATCAAAATTGGTGTACACGTGCAGTTTGACATGCTGATTACGATGCTGAAGTCTGTTCGGCACGACGTTTAATACTTTGCCTCCAGTGGTCATCAACGTTTCTGAGGTCACAGGGTGACCCCGTCAGAATCTGATCAAAATTGTTGTACACGTGCAGTATGACATGCTAATAACGATTCTGAAGTCTGTTCGGCGCCACCTTCAATACTTTGGCCAGCTTCACATTTGAAAGGACATTCGGACTACCTCGGAATTTGCTCTAATTTCGTGCACTTATGCAGTGTGACGAGCCACTTACAATGGTGAAGTCTGATGCGCGCCAATTTTAATACTTTGCCTCCAGGGGTCATCAATGTTTCTGAGGTCCACAGGGTGACACCCTCAGAACCTGATCAAAATTGGTGTACACGTGCAGTGTGACATGCTAATTACGATACTGAAGTCTGTTTGGCGCCACGTTTAATACTTTGACCTCCAGAGGTCATCCAAATTGCTGAGGTCACAGGCCCACCCCTTCCCCCAGAATGTCATCAAAATTGGTGTACACATGCAGCTTCAGATGCTAATTACGAAGCTGAAGTCTGTTCGGCACCACCTTTAATACTTTGACCTTCAGAGGTCATCCAAGTTTATGGGGTCACGGGCTGACCCCTCAGAATCTCATCACAATTGGTGTACACATGCAGTTGACATGCTGATTGCGATGCTGCAGTCTGTTTGGCGCCACATTTAATACTTTGACCTTCAGAGGTCATCAAAGTTTCTGAGGTCACATGGTTTTTTTCCTCTCGATTTATCCGGCTCCCGCCGGTGGTGTATTTACATTAATTAATGCAATCCACATTGTGTAAACACATTGCTCAACACACCGTCCACGCCATTACACTTAACACGTGAAGCCGATGCACGGTGCCCGCAAACCAGCAAACGCAAGCACCTTTTCTACATTTTGCTATCACGAAAGCTCACCAAACTTCACCTTCACACTCGCAAAATTGTAAACCGCATTACATCTTTCTAGGTATTTATATATTTTCCTCCATGTTTACTAAACACACTGTCGCCATCCAGTACTACACACACTGTCGCCTAACCGCACAAGCCCTACATACAAATACAAATCGTAATCGTAAAAACATAAACATAATATAATCATGATACATTCTGCGTATCGAGACCGTAACACGAGACCCCCGCCCGCGCCGCCTCGCATTACGTCGCGGCCACACAGCTTCGCGAAGCGGCGCCCCTCGCCACCGGCCGGGCGTGTGCGCCGTCGACCAGTGGGTCGGCGCCCCGCACGCCCGACCGGCCGACCGGCCGACCGGCCGACCGGCCCCGCAGCGGATGCTGGGGCCGGTCCCGGGTTGGCCCGGGTGGGTTAAGGGCGGGGGTGGTTCCGGGATAGCCCGGTCTTATCAAAGGTGATCAGCAGCGGCGGCCCCGGCGAAGACGGCGACGGCAAAGGCGACGGCGGCGGCGGCGGCGGCGCGAAGCCGCAGCACAACACGGCGGCCGGAAAAAGCGGCAGTATCGAACCCCATCGCACATAGCTCCGCAACGACGGAAACCTAACCGGCGAACGCGTGCGCGGGTCCGGGTCCGGGTCCAGGTCCGAGTGTTCGAGCGACGCTCAAGAGATGTTCGAGTAATGTACGTGTGCGTGTGCGTGTGCGTGTGCGTGTGCGTGTGCGTGTGTGTGTGTGTCCGTGGGTGGGTGTGCGTGGGTGTATACATGCCGTTTCTCTTTATAATAAGTTGGTTTTACCTCCTTACGCATTCGCTTCAAAGTGTGGTACCAGTACAATTCGTTATTGTTTAAGTCGTTAGAATACTAGTCAGCTAAGTGAATATGTTTAAAAGTCCCCATTTCTTTTCAAATATATCAAGTTTGTTATCTAATCTGGCTGCGGTGTGTTCTATCTCTGCTTCATATTTAAGTTTGTTTTTTAAATGAATAATGTTTGGCATACTTTCTTTGCGTCGTGCATCATAAATTACCAGCTTTGCCAAAGTGATAATGAGGCCTTCAATTGCACTCACGTTGGATAGAAAGAACCAAGCCTCAATATTTATTCTTAAGTTAATTTTATACCGTGCCATTATGTCTGATGTCACGTTATTTATGAACAACCGAACTTTTGTACAATGCCAGAACATGTGCGACAAGGTTTCTGGCTCTCGTCGACAAAATGTGCATCTATCGTCGTCTTTGACGTTAATGATTTTCAGAAATCTGTTAGTCGTGAGAATTCGGTTTACTAGTTTGTAATGGAACATTCTTATGCGTGTTGAATGTGTAACTTTTATCACGTTTACAAAACTGTTAGCTCCGAAACACCCTACGTCCCTTATCCATTTCTGCTCCTGGCGTGTGTTTGTTTGGTCAAGTTCGTTCAGTCTGCATTTCAATGCTATCTCATAAGCAAAACGGGCAAACTTTTGGTGATTCATGACGACATTTATTCGTAAAGGTATTATAGGCCTTGCCACTTTGTGTGATGCTATTTCCTTCACACTGTCCGGTAAACTTCTAAGTAAGCTTGTGTAACATAGAAAAGTCCTGTTTATTCCAAACTTAGCTCTAATTGCTTCTCTTGTACTAACATGACCAGTGCGTTCGTCGATTAAATCTGCCAAAAACCGTAAGCCTCTTCTTCTCCAATCCTTAACAAGCGTGCAATTGAATTTCGTGTAATCCGAGAACCACAAACTCTCCGATAGTATGTCTGGCATATCGGGCTTATACTCTTGACTGAAACGGCTAAAAGCATCTAGCACATCCTGCCAAAATGGATTACCTATTTTAGAGCGAATTTTGTGTAGTTGTTTACTTCCAAATTGTAGAACACTATCAATGTTTGGCAATTCATTTGCTGCTAATTGTGCCCACTCTGCATTGGAAGTCTTCAGTCTCCTAAGCCATGTTAGTTTCATACTCCTTACGAATGCATGTATGTCTATCATGTTTAATCCACCTGATTCAACATTTTGTATCACTTTGGCCCGCTTAATGGGATCTCTTTTTCCCCCCCAAAGAAACGAAAACAAAATACGTTCGATTTGCTTGAGTTCCGGCTGGGTTGGATTTGGCAGTGCTGTAAGCAGGTGTACCAGTTTAGAAATAAGCAATGACTTGATAACTGTAATCTTCCCTAGAGGAGTAAGATTTCTTCTGCGCCACTGTGCTATTTCCTTTTGTATCTGTACAATTTTTGGTTCAATGTTTGTTTGTGTTATTCTATGATTATTATCCGAGAAAGTTATACCCAGTATCTTGATCTGCTTAACCCACTTGACATTTAAAGTTTTCAGCGCTGCATTGAGTCTGTTGCTCTTGAGTCCCAATAGGGAGACAGACGGTTTTTTCAATGTTCAGGTTGAGACCAGAAAAACTAGAGAATGTGCTTAATTCCAATAATGCTTCTTGTACGCAAGTTGACGAATTGTTTAGGAACAGAACCGTGTCATCGGCGTATTGTGATATTTTTACTTCATGATTTTCAGATAGACGAATACCGGTGAGGCTGTGTGTTTGCTTTATTTGGTTGGCAAGTATATTAACAGCCAGGTTGAACAGATACCCTGATGCTGGGTCTCCCTGTCGTATCCCGCAATTAAGAAATATTTTATTGCCCAAGTGACCATTTAATATTATCCTTGAAAAGTTTGCATTATTAAAGTATATTGTTCTTACCAAATTTCTGAAAAGGGATCCAAAATTATAGCCCTTAAGAACTCTAGAAACAAAGTCCCACGATAAGGAGTCAAACGCCGCCTCAAAATCAGCTGACATAATCACCCCTGTTCCGTTATTCTTTGAAACATTGTGAATTACGTCAAAAATTAATCTCGTGTTTTTTCCAATGTATCGGCCTTTAATGTAAGCCGTCTGGCATGGGTCGATCAATTTTGTCATTACCCGCTGTAGTCTGGCAGCAATCGCCGCTGATATAATTTTGAAGTCAGTATTTAAGAGTGTGATTGGGCGCCACGCTTTTATGTTATCTGGAGGTTTTCCGGCTTTTGGAATCATTGTAATGATACCTTCTCTATGTGATATTGTCATTGTATTTGATCGAAAACATAATATGAATGCTTTATACAAAAAAGGCCCTAATCGGCTCCAAAAGTATTTAAAGAAGTTTGATGTATAGCCGTTAGAACCAGGAGATTTCCCTTTTTTCATTTTGTTCAATGCTTCCGTTAACTCTTCGTATGACAGTGGCTGCTCGAAGGTAATACGTTCATGGTCACTTAAATGTGTTAATATATGTCTATCGATAAATGTATCAGCTGATGGTGGCATGGTATGCTCTTTGTTGTATTTGTTTGATAAGTTGTTTGAAAGTGCATCCAGTATTGAACATGTTCGAGTGAGGATCTGCTCACCAGTTTTTATTACTGTTACTGATTTTCTTAAAGCATTTCGCTTTTCTAGACCAAGGAAATATTTAGATGACCGTTCTCCTTCCTCATGCCACCTGGTCCTAGATCGCACTATAAGCCCTGTGATTAGGGGCTTTCTTAAGTTCTCAAGCTCTTCCTGGTAATTTTTCAAACGGAAAGCATTCTCTTCCGTTCTTGCTTCGCAAAACTGTGAATGAGCCTTAGCTATTCGTGTCCCGAGTTTTTTTTCTTTTTCTTTAGTGCGTTTTGCTTTCTGTTTGGAAAATTTAATGGTTTCCCCACGGATCATCATCAATAATGTTTCATAAAATAAATCATGGTTTATTTGGAATTGAATATCTTTAAAATTATCTTCGTCCAGCAAAAAAACTTTGAGTGCACACAGGCAAAGCATATTGTTCTATTGTACTATCAATGCATGTATTCACCATGTTAACATAGTCCGCATCATTGAGAAGGGATACGTTGAATTTCCAAAGACCTGGACCTCGTCGTTTTTCGCAGACTTCCATACTCATCGATATCATATTGTGGTCTGTTCTATACCCGGGGAAAATGTTTAGCTCATCGCATAAACTTGACAAATGGTTACTTACAAAAAACATATCCAATCGTGCCCCCTGGTTTGGGCTAGGTCTCATCCAAGTAAATTGGAGCTCGTTGGGATTGTATTGTCTCCATATATCGGTCAGACTGTGTTTTTCACACATGGAGTTAAACTGCTTTCTAGCATTTACATTATTTTCTCGTGTGTACCCATAGCAATCTATTTCGGGATTCATGACAAAGTTGAAATCTCCGCCAATAATGACATGGTCACAGTCTACACTCTCTATTAGATTATCAATTCGTCTATAGAAATCTGGCTCGTCTCTGTTAGGGCCATATATGCTGCCTAATGTGTACGTGTCTGTACCAATCTTACATCCTAACAAAACATAATTTCCTGTATCGCAATTTAATTCAAAAAGTACGTCATGATTAAGTTCTTTGTCTATTAAGATGGAGGTTCCTCTACTGTTGTTTGTATAAAGGGAATGGTACGATTTACCTTTCCACAGAGTGTTATAGAATGATACTTTTTCCGCTGTTAAGTGAGTGTCTTGCAGGAAGATAATATAAAAATGCATGTTGTTTAGGTACTGCATGACGTCTCTACGTTTATGCTGGCTTCCCAGTCCCCTTACATTTAGTGATCCAATTTTAAATTTAGTCATTTTTTGTATCTAAGAAAACGCCTTAACTGTGGCTTGGTGTGTACGTGTGTCTATGCATATATTTATGCGTGTGCATGTACTTGTGCGTATACGTGTATATGTGTATTCGTGTATGCGTGTATTCGTGTATGCGTGTATGCGTGTATGCGTGTATGCGTGTATGCGTGTATGCGTGTATGCGTGTATGCGTGTATGCGTGTATGCGTGTATGCGTGACAAGAATGAGCGAGCGCTTGGGGCTGTGTCTACACCACTGATACTTACGGGGAATCAAATCGGACCGGAACCAGACCCGGACGACACCACGCTCCACCGGTGCAGCCCCAGCGGACGCCGGGCGTCGAAAGAGGCCGCCGAGCCACGACACGAGTGTATCCGTCGCCAGCGGCTCCCACGAACGCCGAGCAGCCGAGAACCGTCCAGACACGCGACTCGCAGCCCCGGCCGCCATCACCCAAAGCGACGCGTCCGCCGCCGCCGCCGCCGCCGCCGCCGCCGCCACCGCCACCGCCACCGCCGCCGCCGAGACCACCGGCCCCAGTTCATGGCGCCTGCACGATAACCGCAGCCGTCTGCAGACCGAAATGGCACGAGAACAGATCGGGGAAGCAAAAAGCACAGAAGATGCATGGCAAACAGCGTGGAAAGACGAGAACAATAATGTAATTCTTACCGCGATGAAACGAAACGGAACGATTATGGATAAAGAGAAGCATGCGAGATAAAAAACATACATGATAACCAAAAATATACGCTGATAACTCAGTACATATACGGGAATATCTTCATTCTTTAACCGCAAACCCTAGCTGACGCACTTTCTCGATATTATCTACCCGCGAGCTTGTTCCGAACCTTTCTGCTTTATAATATACATGTCCCCACCTGGTAAACACCGTGTAGACCTTCCCAGTCTTCCTTGCCTCCAGGAGAGAGCGGAAGATCTGGTTCTTCTGGGTAGTGAGGCTCTCGTTGATGAACAAGTCTTTGCTTCCTCGTAGCTCCATTCGGCGTGTCATCAGCTGCTCTCTGACGGAGCCCGGTCCGGAGCGCACGAAGCGAACGATCACTTTGTGGTTCGGTCCAGGCAGGCGATGAGCCCTGTCGATGTCGTCTTCTGTGATGTTCAGCCCCCGTAGACGCTCCCGGACGGCACCAATGACAAGAGCATTGACGTCCTCACCCTCCCTTCCTCCGCGGCCGCCCGCCTGCCCACCGCCCGCCGCTCCACCGCCGGCCGCTCCACTGCCGCCCGTCAGCGAACCGCCGGGTTCGGCCGGCGCAGCCGAGTCGGTGCCCCGGGGCGCGGGCTGGCCGGTCAGCGGCAGGGGCGCAGCCAGGCGCTGGCCGCGCTGGGGCGCCATGGCGCTACCGGAGAGCACAAGGCATGGGATCCGCGAGTTCATTTCTGCCTTCTCACTTCTCTCATTCAGCCTCTTGACCTGTTCCCGCGTTTCCTTGAGTTCTGTAGACATGCTCTCTAGTGCGATGTCTCGCTCATTAACGTGGTTCTCTAAATCCTTAATACGGGTATTTAGAGCATCAAACTTCGCCAGGAAACCGTCCTTGAGTTCGTGCAGCTCTCTGGACAGAAAAACCGTAAATCTATCCTCCAGTCCTTCTATGGCATCCTCGATGAGCACCTTTAACTCTTGGGGTGATTGGCGAGGCGAGTTGACGGGTTGTTTTCTCTTACCAGTCGGTGCCGCGTCGCCTGACTCTGAGCGGTCACGCTTGCCGGCACCGTCATCGTAACCCTTGACGATCTCGCTCACCGATGCTCCTCTGCTGAGCGACTTCGTGGCTCCCGTCTGCACTCCACCACTGTCACTGTCACTCACGTTGGACATCGTGCTCGTGTTCGGCTGAGCGTAACAAAATAAGTCCCGGCTCCTCTGGGCTCTGGCTGGCTCCGCCTGCGATCGGCTGTGCACGCCGGGGCGGAGCGCGGCTCGGAGCGTCCGACCGCGCCAGAGGTCACCGGACGACTGCTGAGGTCGCATGGTGACCCCCTCAGAATATGCCCATACTTGGTGTACAAATGCAGTTTGACACGCTGATTACGATTCTGAAGTCTGTTCGGTGCAGTTTGACACGCATAATGACACGCTGGCATTCAATACTTTGGCCAACTTCACTTTCGAACGGACATTCGGAGTCCCTTGGAATTCGCTCTAATTTCGTGCACTTATGCAGTGTGACGAGCCACGTACAATGGTAAAGTCTGTTGCGCGCCAAATGTAATACTTTGGCCTCCAGAGGTCATCAGCGTTTCTGCAGTCACAGGGTGACCCCTTCAGAATATGATCAAAATTGGTGTACACATGCAATATGACATGCTAATTACGATGCTGAAGTCTGTTTGGCGCCACGTGTAATACTTTGACCTCCAGAGGTCATCTAAGTTTCTGAGGTCACAGGCCGACCCCTCAGAATGCCATCAAAACTAGTGTACACATGCAGTTTAAGATGCTGATTACGATGCTGACGTATGTTCGGCACCACATTGCATACTTTGACCTTCAGAGGTAATCCAAGTTTCTGAGGTCACAGGGTGACCCCATCAGAATCTAATCAAAATTTGTGTACACATTCAGTTTGCATACTGATTGCGATGCTGAAGCCTGTTCGGCGCAACATTTAATACTTTGACCTTCAGAGGTCATCTAAGTTTCTGAGGTCACAGGTAACCCCCTCATAATGTCATCAACATTGGTGTACACATGCAGTTTGACATGCTGATTACGATGCCGAAGTCTGTTTGGCGCCACATTTAATACTTTTACTTCCAGAGGTCATCCAAATTTATGAGGTCACAGGGTGACCCCCTTCAAATGTACCCAAACTAGGTGTACAAATGCAGTTTAACACGTTGATTACGATTCTGAACTCTGTTCTGTTCGGTATTCAATACTTTGGCCACCTTCACATTCGAATGGACATTCGGACTCCCTCGGAATTCGCTAATATTTCGTGCACTTATGCAGTGGGACGAGCCACTTACAATGGTGAAGTCCGTTGCTCGCCAAATTTAATATTTTGGCCTCCAGAGGTCATAAAAGTTTCTGATGTCACCGGGTGACCCCTCAGAATCTGATCAAAATTAGTGTACACATAGAGTTTGACATGCTGATTACGATGCTGAAGTCTGTTTGGCGCCACTTTTAATACTTTGACCTCCAGGGGTCACCCAAGTTTCTGAGGTCACAGGGTGACCACTGACCCCCTCCGAACCTGATAAAAATTGTGTACACGTGCAGTGTGACATGCTAATTATGATACTGAAGTCTGGTTGGCGCCACGTTTAATACTTTGACCTCCAGAGGTCATCCAAGTTTCTGAGGTCACAGGCCGAGCCCCTCAGAATCTCATCAAAATTGGTGTACACAGGCAGTTTCACATGCTGATTACGATGCTGAAGTCTGTTTGGTGTCATGTTTCATACTTTGACCTCCACAGAGGTCATCAAAGGTTTCTGAGGTCACAGGGTGACCCCCTCAGAATTTAACCGAACATGGTGTACATATGTAGTTTGAGACGATGACTATGATTCTGAAGTCTGTTTGGCGCCATATTTAATACTTTGGCCAGCTTCACATTGAAATGGGCATTCGGACTCCCTCGGAATTATCTCTAATTTCGCGCACTTATGCAGTGTGACGAGCCACTTACAATGGTGCAGTCCGTTAAGCGCCACATTTACTACTTTGGGCTTTAGAGGTCATCAAAGTTGATAAGTTCACCATAGGTCACGGGGTGACCCCCTCAGAATCTGATAAAAATTGGTGTAGACATGCAGTTTGACATGCTGATTGCGATGCTGAAGTCGGTTCAGCGCCACATACCTTGAACTTCAGAAGTCATCTAAGTTGCTAAGGTCAAAGGGTGACCCCTTCAGAATGTCATCAAAATTAGTGTACACAAGAAGTTTGAGATGCTAATTACTATGCTGAAGCCCGTTCGGCGCCACATTTAATACTTTGACCTTCAGAGGTCATCCAAGTTTCTGATGTCACAGGGTGACCTCCTCGGAATTTACCCAAACTTGGTGTACAAATGCAGTTTAACACGCTGATTACGTTTCTGAAGTCGGTTCGGTGTAAATTTGAAGTCGGTTCGGTGTAAAACAAAATTTAATACTTTGGCCAGGTTCACATTCGAATGGACATTGGGACTCCCTCGGAATTCGCTCTAATTTCGTGCACTTATGGAGTATGACGAGCTACTTACAAAGGTGAAGTATGTTGCGCGCCAAATTGTATACTTTGGCCTCCAGAGGTTATCAACGTTTCTGAGGTCACAGGGTGATCCCCTCAGAATCTGATCAAAATTGGTGTACACTATGTCATCAAAATTGGTGTACATATGCATTTTGACATGCTGATTAACTCGGCAGTCACTGGGGTATATTCTGTAACACGACTCACTGGGGGGGGGGGGGGGGGGGACTTTTTTTTTAGCCCCCTGGTATCTTCAGAACCAATTATTACAGCGGGATGCGCAAGGGAGCATTCGAAAGCGCTCAATGAGATAAACCTAACGCAAACTTTAAAAAATCAAATTAAGGTCACATGTCAGGTCACGGTCAAGTCAAACGTCAAAATCGAGGTATTTGAGTTTATGGACAAACTTGCCATCCATGGCCTTCGATTGCGCCTATAATCACCCAAAGTGCTGTCAAATATATGATACATATCTCACATGAGCTAAAGTGAGATTGTTGGAAAAGATCAAGGTCCAAGGTCAGGTCACAAAAGGTCACTACACACAAAATATCTACGAAAGTCATGCATCACATGTTTTATGGATGTTTTTACTCGTAGAATTCGATAGTGGTAGTCATTTTACCACCTGACTTCATTTACGTGAAGTTAGTGTCAAGTTCAGGTCAAGTTCAGGTCACTGAAGGTCAAAATTTGAAATTGATAATTTGAAATGAAAAAGCATGTTTCTATATCAGTTTTATCTTTTAAAAACAATGCTGGCATTTATTTGTCTGTATTCGGTCAATAAAATCCAAAAAACGCAATTTTAAAATATGACGTCATGATTTACCCATACTTTAACCCGCGCGGCGCTGGAGGGGGTAAATTTTACCCCCCCACCCTGATTTTCTCAATAACTTGAAAACCATGAAAGATATCACAGTGAAACTTATGGTACCTTATGGTGCATCAATTCTACGTCTTCTGCCAAAATTTTGTTGAAATTCGTGGAAATTTTGGGGAGATAATGATGTTTTAGTGACGTCATGTCATGTCATTTTTGGTGAAAAAACGTTAAATGTTTGAAAAATCGTAGAGCATAGCATGTTATTGTAACTCGCAAATAAAAGGCGTCAAAAGACAGAGAATAACATTGTCTTTAAAATGGATATCTCGGATTTTCAACATTTTGGGTTTTTGACCCCCAAAAATGCAAAAAACTGATTTTTTTTGGAAGAATTTCCACAAAAGTTTTTTTTTTAAAAACGGAAGAAATAATCGAGAACCGAGTATGAACGATGCTGAAACCAAATTTCCAAGCAATATCTTTATTTTCGAGTGACTTATAGCTCTCGAAGTATAATTAACTCATGACGTCATTTTTTTAATTTGCGTTTTTTGGCTTTTACTGACCAGATACAGACAAATACATGCCACCACTGTATTTCTAAGACAAAACTAGTCTAGAAACATGCAATGTTTATTTAGATTAATTAATTTAAAATATTGTCCTTATTATTATGACCTGACCTTGACCTGAGGACCATTATATGGGGTCAGGCTGTAAAAATGGCTGCTTCTATCGAATTATACGTGTAAAATAACCCATACAACATGTGTCGCATGGGTTTCGTAGACCTGTGACCTTTTGTGACCTGATCTGTTCTTTGCTTACAATTTCACTTTTACTTATGCAGGAGATGCATTATACAGTTGGGAGCACTTTGTGAGATAATAGTTGCAATATAAGGCTTTGGATGGAAAGTATAACCCAAAAACCCAAATACTTAAATTTTGACACTTGACCTGACCGTGACCTGACATGTGACCTTATTTTAAGAATTTCGGGTACGCGTTAGAATCTTCTCACTGAGAGCTTTCGATCGCCGCCTTGCGCGTCTCGCTGCGGTTATTGGTTCGGAAGATACGAAGGGGGGTAAAATTTACCCCCCCCCCCTCCCCCCAGCGCCGGGCGTTCGGATGGAGACCCCAGCGCCGCGCGGGTTAAATGCCATGACAGTCAAACAAAGATATAATTTTGAAATTTGGTAAGTAGTTGCCCATTTGTCGTAATCTGACATATTCCGGTTTTTTCAATATCTTCGAAAAATTTGATTTTGTGAGCATTTTTTCAAAACAAAATATGTTTTTTGATTTTTTTTTGGGTAAAAAAACAATATTTCCGACATTTCGAGATAGCTGGTTTGTAGCCCTTACAATTTTCTACCTTTTAGCGTTATTCGATTGCATTTTGCTTCAAATGCGGCATTTGTACGGCCTGGCAAAGTTTAGCCGATTTTGGTGTTAAAATCGTGTTTAGTGACGTCACTAAATTCACTATATCTCGAGAGGGGGGGGGGGGGGGGGGGGGGGCTAACCCCCCCCCCCCCAGTGATTCGCGGGTTAAGATTCTGAAGTCTTTTGGCGCCACATTTAATACTTTGGCCAGCTTCACATTCAAATGGGCATTCGGACTCCCTCGGAATTCGCTCTAATTTCGCGCACTTATGCAGTGTGACGAGCCACTTACAATGGTGCAGTGTGGCCAAATTCATTTCAAGTTAGGGGGAAGGAGGTACAAAAAAGATAGAATGTAAGGTGTAAGATGAAAAAAACAACAACAATAAAATGAAGGGTGTAGGATGACAAAAACGATAGAAAGTAGGGTGTAGGATGACAAAAAAAAACGATAGAAGGATGTCAATTTTTGGAGGTGATTTATAAGACGATGTTATTGCTAAGTGGCAAATTTGCTAAATGATAACAAAATAAAGCAAACATAGAATGCTGAAACAAATGTTTCACCGATGCATATGTCTCATACGTTTCTATCTCCTTTCCAGATCATCCCCAATCCTCCTGAAGGACCGCAATCCTCCCTGAACAATTCTCCTGTTTCGGCAGCCGTCGGGCGACGACAGCCGCATCTCGCACTAAAGAGACTAGAGTGGAAAACTCATGGTACCAGCCGATACTCAGTGACCGCCATCCGTCCTTCATCCGCCTTCACTCATCCATCAATAAATGTTTTTGTATAGAATGTCTTGTCTGCCATTTTAAAAGCACACGTGCTGTATATGCTTCTGAAGGTTCTGCGATTCCGATTGCATGCCACCAATGTCAGCATCATTGAAAATGTCTGAACGTGCAGATTGCTCGATGTTCCAATAGGATATAACCAATTATTTTACATTGTGTATGTTTGCACATCCAGACACCACCAGTCATGACACAGCTAAGACAACGGATTTAATAAAATCATTGATATATCTGTATTGGCGGGTTTTGTTTGACTCGTGTTCTCACTTCTCACCGGACGCGGGAAATCCCTTCCGTTGGTAAATAAATAAATGACGTTTCCTAAGCTTGGCGTTTATATTCAATTTGCAACAAATGAACTTAATTTGATAATAGAAAGTTTGTATACTACCGGGTTCGCATAAACCGGTATAACGTGACATTTTCCCCGCCAAAATAGTAAAAAGTCATCCCTCGTCCCAGAATCAGTCTCGCACCGCCCTGACAGAAAACGAAAAATTATACCAGTAAGGCGCCGTAGTTGCCGATGAACGAGCGAGCGCGAACGAAATGTATGGTGAATTTCAACTCGATCGGACAAGTAGTTTCTGAGATACAAAAAAAAGGTGAGCATGTGGTGAGTCGGGTATGGGGTGCAGAGGCATCCCATACCCGACTTGTGGGAAAGTGGCGGCTAAGAGGACTGTTAAAGTTTAGTACCAATAGGGTGCTAAAGCACCATTAGCACCATGGTAAAAAAACCAGCATGTTTTCTCGGCTTATTTCATAATGGAGTGTGAATTATCAAAACCATGAATTTTCTAGGCCTTTGAATGCCCAACTTAACTGCAATTTACACTACCAAAATTTAAAATAATCATCTTCCAGAAGAAACAAACATGGACATGGAAATTACATACATTCTGAAACTTTTGATTTTAATCTTCAATTGCAAATGTTGGTATAAGTATTATCCAGACTGCAAAATTTGGCAAGGAGCTGCCACAGCACACCAGCCAATAGCGAAAATCTGCACCATGCAGACCAGAAATCAGCACCAATCCGCACCAGACCAGCCAGAGATCCATACCAATGCATCAAAACCAGTAAAACAACCTTATTGGGTTGGAAACTGAGCAGACTGTTTTGTTACAGGCACTTAAAGCTTTGTTTTTAGTTGAACAGGGACCCTGCACCAGCAGCAGGTGGTCACATGACCAGGCTGGTCAGCCAGGGCCGGCTGAGCGAGAGCGCAAGCTTGGAAGGTTGTGGCTGCTGCAAGTTGCACAATCAATTACCACCATACAGGGTCCTAGGATTGCTTTGGATCTGGGGTGCTGAGTGGAAAATTCTGGCCAAAAATATGCATAAAGAGAGGAAAATTGAACCAATAAACATTACGGTGTCACCACTGTCTCAAAATTAGTAGGGACAAATCCAAGTTTTTGTTGTGTACTAACATGGGATCAGATTAGGAGTCTTAAAATTACTAGGGACAATGTCCTCAGTTTCCCCAGTCACAGTGGCGATGCCCATGAGTATTATTGTACACTTACACTATGTACAAATATTAACATTATTATTATTAGCATTGTATGTATGCAATGTTACTAAAATACTGCACTGTTTTTGCCAGCAAACGACAACAATGAACAATTCTCCCTTTGCACGATCTTCCACCAAAAAAAAATATTTCGGCTGTTCGCCGTATTAAAATTCACTGATGGGAGCTGTACATTTCATTAATTAGAAAACCATGACTACTCACTAAACTTCGTAAAAATCGTATTACACTGACAAGCAAAAACAAATTAAGTTTCCAGCACGGTACCAGACACCGTATGTGTATGGCGGGTCAGGCGGGTCATTTTCATTTGCGTCAAGGCCGTCGTTACATCTGTCTTTAGCGCGCAAGAATTGTATGATCTGGCAAAGTTAGTTGCTATTTTGGTTTTCAGTCAAATATTTCAGATTTCATACGAAAGGTTGTTAATGCTTCTTATAAATACAAAACTAACAATTATGTGTCATCAAAATATGTTTTCTATTTCTAAACTTTTAATATAAGTGCGATCAATTGTTGCATGAATGAAAAAATTAAATGTCATGGAAACTTTGGTATAATTTTGGTATAAAACTTCGTCCAACCTGTTGTTATAGGGCCTTGGGGCAGTAGAACTCTGGGTACTCCAAAGTTTTTTTAGTATATACCAAAAATATACTATAACAACTAGAAAACATACCAACAAATGAAGGTTACTACCAGATGTGGAATAATATACCGAATATGGATGCACGACATTCGCGGCAAGTATGGCGTTCGTGTTTCAATCAAGAATAATACAGATTTGTACAACCTTTGCATTCACTCTCGTGCAGTGGCATTCTTCGTCACCGACGACAGGGTATTTATTGGTCCGCGTCTCGCTTTATGTTCCAGTTTGAGTTTCTGGTTAGTTAGTGGAATGTATTTATAATTGAATTATTCATTTTTTTGTCAGTTCTGTGAGCAGTCATTGTTGTGTTAACAGTCTTGGAATTTGTGTAATTTTCTGGACTTTTTGGGTCCAAAGAATTTTGCTCTCTTCATATTTCATATTTCATATCAGACCGCTCAATATTGTTTTCCCCGCAAGTTTGGTAAGACTTCGCTCGGCCTTCGGCCTCGCTCGTAATATACATCATTGACACCTAACTGGCTGAATTTGGCGACACTGTGTTGAGATAATTGTGTATGTACTCATTGGTTATTTGCAGAACTTTGAACATACAAGTGATTGGTTCATGTCGTATTCTTCTGCATCTGGCTGTTGCGCTGGCCGCTGAAGCGGCGGAGCCTGGGCAGCTCGGCGGCGACTGCTGTGTTTTGAATAGTGCAAGTCTGATCGGGTCTGCTGCCGTTGTACTGTGACTGGCACATGTGAGACCTTATGCATTTATATTGTTGCTAAGCGTGGCGTTGGTCCAGTCCCTGGGGTGCTTGACAAGAAATTAACTTGGTATGTATCTTAGGATGAGCAGTAGCAGAAGAGGGCTCCTGTAGTCGGCCATCTGAGGCTTCCCCGGCACAAGCGTTGATGTCATGCAGTTTGTTTTCACATTCTGTTGTGTATTTTCCTTGGTGTGAAACATGTGTTATATAAAATATATGTGATTGATCTCATTATAAAGGCATTACACGTGATTTTAAACATTGGCAGATCCAGAACGGTGGTTTCGGGCCTGGGGGATATATAATATATGTGATTGATCTCATTATAAAGGCATTGCACATGATTTTAAACATTGGCGGATCCAGAACGGTGGTTAATTTTGCTCCGATTCCAGTTTTTGTGTGTGTGTGTGGGGGGGGGGGGCATGACCGCCATGCCCCCTTCCCCTGGATCCGCTAGTGATTTTAAATATCACATTTGTATGTGCTCTGCTGTAGTATTTATCCTGATCTAGTCATAAGCATGCTTGAATTTCATCCATATATGTATATATTGACAATACATATATATATATATATATATATATATATATATATATATATATATATATATATATATATATATATATATATATATCTGTCTCTGTCTCTGTCTCTGTCTCTGTCTCTGTCTCTGTCTCTGTCTCTGTCTCTGTCTCTGTCTCTGTCTCTGTCTCTGTCTCTGTCTCTGTCTCTGTCTCTGTCTCTGTCTCTGTCTCTGTCTCTGTCTCTGTCTCTGTCTCTGTCTCTGTCTCTGTCTCTGTCTCTGTCTCTGTCTCTGTCTCTGTCTCTGTATATATATATATATATATATATATATATATATATATATATATATATATATATATATATATATATATATATATAATATATAGTGCAAATCAAGAATACTGATGTCTAGATCGGATATTTTGCCACAGTATGTTCCCTAAAAAATCATATTCCTAATCACGTACGATACCTATATTTAATATTATTGCATTACTAATGGTCTTCTCACATGATAATAACTAAATAATAAATGCATTAATGAATATATAATACATTATTATTTAGTTGATAACATGAGATAATTAGCAATAATATAATATTTCAAAAAGGCCACAGTTAGTGACTATTCACGTCGTTTCCTCATTCTGTCGAATTGAAAAATTGTTGTCTGCAGCGGGATTCGAACCCGCGCTTGGCCAACGCTCGATCTGCATGGGTTCACGAGATGCTTAATAGCTCGAAAACGAACCTCACGGCGTACACTTTTGAACCCGGAAATCGAAAGAAAAATGTGCACGCTTCATTTCTAGCTACTTTTTATTGTCGTATCGGTTGCAGGTAAAAAAAACGTGGGCCCGTAAAATGGCTTTTTAACATGGAACCCTATGGCCTAGACGTTGGTCAAGCTAGCAGCAGGTTCAGCAGATGGATATCCATCTGTAGATGGATATTCAAACTGAAACGGACCCCTCAGATTATGCCCAAAAGCTCCTAAATCATAGAACTTAACGTCCTGATCATGATGAGCATAAAAGCTAAGCTCGGCCCGACCTAGTTAAGAAGTTACAATGGGTCAAAGGTCGAGGTCATGTGGAGCGGACCCCTACGATTTCACTGAAAATCTACAATATGATACAGTTTCACCTCCAGTTAGCCGACATTCAGCCCAGCCGTGTTGGTCAAGCTAGCAGCAGGTCAAGGGTGTAACTTTTGCAATTTCATTGGGGTTGCACTAGGAAGCCAGCCCAAATACCCATGTATTTCTTCTTAAAAGGCGAATTTGCTTATATGATTCACCGCCCCGGTAAATGATAGGGGAGCCTGTAAACGTTCTGATAATATTTCGTCAAATTAAGTATACGAATCGGAGTCGACGCGCCAGAAAGCCCCAATAAACACAAAAATATACGAATTAGCCAAATAATTACTTTATATTTGGTTGTACTATAAACGTGAAACTAATATTCCTGAGCTAGTTCACACTCGGTGACTCGACAGTGTCAAACACTCACAACGACTCAACAGTCGACACACACTGGCTCGACAGACGACATGCTCAGTGCTCACACGCCGAACGCGTTTTTACGTTGGGTGCTGCGACTGATAAACTGGCGCATCAGCGCGTCGCGATTAAGCGCCCGCAGCTCGCGTCCGTATGTGGCGCAGATGGCCAGATGATTGAACCGGGCCTGGCCGGTGGAGGTGCGCAGTGTCGTCTTCAGCCTCTTCATCAGGCTAAACGACCTCTCAGCCGTGCAGCTGGTGGCTGGCACGGTGAGTGCCAGTCGCAGCAGTCTGGCAGCCTCCGGGACCAGATCCTGCAGCTCCGGCAGCATCTTCGCACCTTTTTAGAGCGTGGCTGGTTTTCGCCCCATGTCGTGCATGAAGCGAAGGTGCAGCACCACCCGCTCCTCATCCAGGCCGTAGAAGACGGCGGCTCGTCGGCCCTCCTCCTCGTCTCCCGCCAGAGCCGCCTCCACTCCCCGCAGGACCGTGTCGTCGCCACTGGAGAAACGGCGCTCGATAGACGAGGCCAGACCGTCCATGGCCGCGATGTAGTGAACCCGGAAAGCTTCTTCCGGCGTCTCCCTCCGGCTGAGCGGCATCCTCGTTTTCGGCATCTCGCAGCCTGGCCGGCTTCTTGGTCTTCCGCTTGAGACGCGGCTCCTCCAGCCCCAGCTCCTCCGCATCCGTCACGCAGCTGCGCCAGAACTGGCTGAAAGGCGCGTTCGCACTTTGGGCCAGCGCTGCCGTCTTCAGGAGAGTGACCTTCCCCAGCACCTCGGCTATGGACAGCTCCTTGGCCTGAACGGCGGTGATGGTGGGTGTCACCAGCTGATACACCCGCAGACCGAGCCGCACCAGGAAGAATAATTCAAACTCTTCCATCGCACGCCTGTAGCAACGGGCTTTGGCGGTCGGCTTGGTCGGCGTGGCCGGGTCCTCCTCGATGGTGGTCAGCGTGGCCAGCACGGCAGTCCAGTTTGTGACCAGAGACTGTAGACTGCGCTCATTACAGGTCCACCGGGTACGGCAGAAGGAGCGCAACCCTGCGCTACTGTCGTCCTGCTCCTTGTCGAAGATGGCCAGGCGCTTCGGCGAGCTACGGATGAACTCAATCACCCCGGAAGCCTCACCCAGAGCGCTCTTCAGCTTCGGGGTGACCGCCGTCAGCGTGGCCAGGTTGAGTCGGTGGGCCGCGCAGTGCACAAACACGGCCATGGGCTGCCTCCTTTTCAGCAGCGCCTGTACGCCGCCGACTCGCCCTGCCATGTTCGAGGCCTCGTCGTAGCACTGGCCCCGTAGCTTGTCCGCTGACAGGTTCAGACGCTGCAGCGCATCGATGATGATGGTAGCCAGGGTCTGTGCGCTGGTTTCGTCGGTGGCGTAGAACCCCAGAAACAGCTCCTGTGGCTCGCAGTTTTTGTCTACAAACGCGCGCACAGCGACACCTGCTCCTGGCGTGACGCGTCAGTGGATTCGTCCACTATCACTGCGAAGTAGTCAGCTTCACCGATTTCTGCGGCCACATCACTCAGCACCTTTTTGGTCATCAGCTCCAAAATTTCGTTTTGGACCTGAGGACTCGTGAAAGTTTGCTGGTCCTTCTTCAGCCAGTTGTGGAGCTCTGCATTGGTTTTGGCCATGGTCCACAGGAGGACTTGAACATTTCCGCAGCTCTCGTCCCGGCTGCGGAGAGGCAGAGCCTGATGGGCCAGGTACTCGATGGCATCGAAGATGGCACTCAGAGCCACCCTCGCCTCCTTCACAGTCTTGGCCTTGCCAGTCGCCAACTGCATCTGAGTCGGGTTAGGCCTGTCAGCGGTCTTCAGACGAGCGAGGGACGTGCAGTGGGAGCCAGACTCCTCATGGTACTTAAAACTGGCTGGCACCTTGGCCCACGTCTTGAATCCGCGGGAGATGAAGGCCTGGTCCACACGTTTTTCGCCCGAAAGGAGGCCCAGATTATGCGCTCGGGCACATTCACTGCACGTCACACTTTCTCCATGGTTAACCAGCCACGGATACACCTTCCATTTCTGGAAGGCGAAATTTTTTCCCGCGTCGGAGGACCGGCGGCCGGAGCGGCGGTCTTCTGCCCGGCTGGCGGAGCGGCGGTCTCCTGCCCGGCGGCTGGAGCGGCGGGTGCAGGACCGGCGGTCCCCTGCCCGGCGGCCGGAGCGGCGGGTGCAGGACCGGCGGTCTCCTGCCCGGCGGCCGGAGCGGCGGTCTCCTGGCCGGCGGTCTCCTGCCCGGTGGGTGGAGCGGCGGTATCCTGCCCGGCGGCCGGAGCGGCGGTCTCCTGCCCGGCGGCCGGAGCGGCGGTCTCCTGACCGGCGACCGGAGCGGCGGGTGCAGGACCGAATCCAGGATGGGAGGATAACGGAAGACAACTGAGGGAAAGGGACAAATTCAGGATAGGAGCAGGTATGTGACAGGAAGGACAAGGGAATAAGGGCACAAAAGGAACATTGGACAACCTTCCATTGGACTTGCCTTCGAACGGTGGTTGAAACTGTCAAAATTCACTAGAATGGAAACAAATGTGTGTAGAGACTAGAGGTATTGCCGTTGCGCTTGTCTTATACCAAGGATGTATCGTATTATTTTATATATGTAAAATGTATGTCTTTAAGTGTCACTGTTGGCATGAAATGCCTAATGGACAGTGTAGACGAAATGCTGCATTATACCATACCATACAAGCTCTAAGCTCATCAAGCCCGTATACACACGGTCCACCAGACGGATCGGGTAAGGACGGAGACAAGGTGCAATAAGCATTAAGCTCTCAAAGGGGATGGCGATGGGAAAACGGTCAACGAAGTTGACGGCACCGAGCATCACTGTAAGTGGCGTTATGTTAATTTCGAAAGTATTTTGATGCCCGATCTTTAAAATGAAGTAGAATAAATAAATCGTTATGTCTAATCTGTTAGTAAATAAGCGATTTTACCTGGACACTGCTGTGCTGGTGTCTGTGTCGCTGTTCCTCGCCGTCTCCGCCGGCGGTTGCACGATCTCTGATTCCCCAGGTGAAGGACCAGGATCAGGATGCTTTCTGAAGGAGCAATGGAAAGGTTTAAGGTCAGATCAAAATACACAGCCCTACACGGTACGAGACAATGAGGCATATGAAATAGGAATGAACAAAATCCACTTTTTCCAAACATGCTGGTATTTTCCCGCCAGACGAATTGATGCAGGTCTGCGCCCAGAGTCCAGACCCTAGATATTTAAATCACTGCACAACTCAGCCGGTAAAATATTACAGCACGTAATGAGTCTTAGTCCGGACTCGGGAAAAGTATAGAAAGATGGCAGCACCAGCACCTCGCCAACTACCGATAGAGGTCCGCACTCAGCGGTCACGGTCACCACCATACCACCTACGTTTGTAACACATTTAAAACCCATTCATCAACACTACCCCACACTCCTCAAAGCATTTGTCTACATACAATACAAGCAGACAAATAGTTATAACACGAAGCATGACATTAGTTGATTGCATTCGTACATTGGAATTTGGAACCTACCTTGGTCAAAAGAACATACATAAACACTTGCACCGTTGACCGTCCCAGCCCCAGGTACCAAAATCAGAAGTGAAATACCAACCTCTTCGAAAACATTTCCAAAATCGAGAATTGACATTGCTTCCTCTTAGAAGACATCACGCGACACTTATCCGACAGTAGAATGTAGATTATCTATCCGATCGATCCTACGGCCTTGGATCGATCTCAATTTGATTCCGCAAACAAGATGTTATGTGCTTGTGCGTCATTCAACTTTTCTGCGCAGTTTTTCATCACCGGCTGATTTATCAGGAGTAAAACAAATACTCATTGCCTGAGCCAATTTGTTACTTTTTCGGAAATAAATATTTTACATTTAGTTAGCACTTAAATATAATTTTTGTTTCATTCTATTTTTTGTTGTTGTATTTTTGTATTTTTTAATGAAGAAAAACATGATTTATTTTACTCTGTTTACCTGAAAAAAAGACAATAAGATTGTTCATTTTTGGCTGATTTCTTCATGTTTTGAGTGTCTTTGCTTAGGGTTGCACTTGAACACATTGGGGTTGCACTTGACAAGGTTGGGGTTGCAGCTACAACCCCCTTTATATATAAAGTTACGCATGTGAGCAGGTTCAGCAGATGGATATCCATCTGTAGATGGATATTCAAACTGAAACGGACCCCTCAGATTGGACCCAAAAGCTCCTAAATCATAGAACTTAACGTCCTGATCATGATGAGCATAAAAGCTAAGCTCGGCCCGACCTAGTTAAGAAGTTACAATGGGTCAAAGGTTGAGGTCATGTGGAGCGGACCCCTACGATTTCACTGAAAATCTACAATATGATACAGTTTCACCCCCTGGTTACGATACGCATAAAATCTAAGCTCGGCCCGCCTTAGTTAAGAAGTTACAATGGGTCAAAGGTCAAGGTAATTGGGTCGGACCCCTACGATTTCGCTAAAAATCTACAACGTGATACAGTTTCACCTCCTGATTACGATACGCATAAAATCTAAGCTCGGCCCGACCTAGTTAAGAAGTTACAATGGGTCAAAGGTCAAGGTTAACGGAGCGGACCCCTACAATTTTGCTGAAAATCTACAATATGATAAAGTATGACCTCCTGATTACGATGCGCATAAAAGCTAAGCTCGGTCGCCCTAGTTAAGAAGTTGCAATGGATCAAAAGTCGAAATCATCTGAGGGCTAAACTCCATGAAAGTCAACCTTGAGCCTTGCACGCACGTTCTTCGAGTTCGTCGTGTGGTTGCATCTTCTATCATTGTTATTTATTGTTTATATTGTTGGAATTTGCTTGCGTTCCTTTTAATCTGTGACCTAGGCAATGTACAGCTTTATTGTAATAATCGGGCAGTAATCAGTAGCTGTATAGGGAATAGTTCACCTTTAACATGCATTTTGAACTGAGATAGGATAATTGCAGGTCCTGGTTCAGGTAAAAAATGGTGCGTTGTAGTGCAATGATTTAATTAATGTCTTGTGCCAATATGTTTTCGCTTGTATTTTTTGTTGGATGTGTTTATTATCACTATGCTGTTATGCATTGAATGCCTATTTCATTTACTTACCATTTTTTTAGTAAGATACTTCATTGCAATGTGTTAACATGATGGGATCCCAGTCAGACATGCATTCCAAGGTTATTGCAAATAAGATGGTCTGCTTCCCCCCAAAAGTATAAACTACATATACAACAAGGGCGTAGCCAAGGGGGGGGGGGGGGCAAGGGGGCCATAGCCCAGCCCCCCCCCCCCCTGGAAGCCAGGCAGGCCCCTCTGGCGACCGAGCAAGGGCCCCCTGTATATATATATATATATATATATATATATATATATATATATATATATATATATATATATATATATATATATATATATATATATATATATATATATATATATATATATATATATATATATATATATATATATATATATATATATATATATATATATATATATATATATATATATATATATATATATATATATATATATATATATATATATATATATATATATGTATATGTATATGTATATGTGTATGTGTATGTGTATGTGTATGTGTATGTGTATGTGTATGTGTATGTGTATGTGTATGTGTATGTGTATGTGTATGTGTATGTGTATGTGTATGTGTATGTGTATGTGTATGTGTATGTGTATGTGTATGTGTATGTGTATGTGTATGTGTATGTGTATGTGTATGTGTATGTGTATGTGTATGTGTATGTGTATGTGTATGTGTATGTGTATGTGTATGTGTATGTGTATGTGTATGTGTATGTGTATGTGTATGTGTATGTGTATGTGTATGTGTATGTGTATGTGTATGTGTATGTGTATGTGTATGTGTATGTGTATGTGTATGTGTATGTGTATGTGTATGTGTATGTGTATGTGTATGTGTATGTGTATGTGTATGTGTATGTGTATGTGTATGTGTATGTGTATGTGTATGTGTATGTGTATGTGTATGTGTATGTGTATGTGTATGTGTATGTGTATGTGTATGTGTATGTGTATGTGTATGTGTATGTGTATGTGTATGTGTATGTGTATGTGTATGTGTATGTGTATGTGTATGTGTATGTGTATGTGTATGTGTATGTGTATGTGTATGTGTATGTGTATGTGTATGTGTATGTGTATGTGTATGTGTATGTGTATGTGTATGTGTATGTGTATGTGTATGTGTATGTGTATGTGTATGTGTATGTGTATGTGTATGTGTATGTGTATGTGTATGTGTATGTGTATGTGTATGTGTATGTGTATGTGTATGTGTATGTGTATGTGTATGTGTATGTGTATGTGTATGTGTATGTGTATGTGTATGTGTATGTGTATGTGTATGTGTATGTGTATGTGTATGTGTATGTGTATGTGTATGTGTATGTGTATGTGTATGTGTATGTGTATGTGTATGTGTATGTGTATGTGTATGTGTATGTGTATGTGTATGTGTATGTGTATGTGTATGTGTATGTGTATGTGTATGTGTATGTGTATGTGTATGTGTATGTGTATGTGTATGTGTATGTGTATGTGTATGTGTATGTGTATGTGTATGTGTATGTGTATGTGTATGTGTATGTGTATGTGTATGTGTATGTGTATGTGTATGTGTATGTGTATGTGTATGTGTATGTGTATGTGTATGTGTATGTGTATGTGTATGTGTATGTGTATGTGTATGTGTATGTGTATGTGTATGTGTATGTGTATGTGTATGTGTATGTGTATGTGTATGTGTATGTGTATGTGTATGTGTATGTGTATGTGTATGTGTATGTGTATGTGTATGTGTATGTGTATGTGTATGTGTATGTGTATGTGTATGTGTATGTGTATGTGTATGTGTATGTGTATGTGTATGTGTATGTGTATGTGTATGTGTATGTGTATGTGTATGTGTATGTGTATGTGTATGTGTATGTGTATGTGTATGTGTATGTGTATGTGTATGTGTATGTGTATGTGTATGTGTATGTGTATGTGTATGTGTATGTGTATGTGTATGTGTATGTGTATGTGTATGTGTATGTGTATGTGTATGTGTATGTGTATGTGTATGTGTATGTGTATGTGTATGTGTATGTGTATGTGTATGTGTATGTGTATGTGTATGTGTATGTGTATGTGTATGTGTATGTGTATGTGTATGTGTATGTGTATGTGTATGTGTATGTGTATGTGTATGTGTATGTGTATGTGTATGTGTATGTGTATGTGTATGTGTATGTGTATGTGTATGTGTATGTGTATGTGTATGTGTATGTGTATGTGTATGTGTATGTGTATGTGTATGTGTATGTGTATGTGTATGTGTATGTGTATGTGTATGTGTATGTGTATGTGTATGTGTATGTGTATGTGTATGTGTATGTGTATGTGTATGTGTATGTGTATGTGTATGTGTATGTGTATGTGTATGTGTATGTGTATGTGTATGTGTATGTGTATGTGTATGTGTATGTGTATGTGTATGTGTATGTGTATGTGTATGTGTATGTGTATGTGTATGTGTATGTGTATGTGTATGTGTATGTGTATGTGTATGTGTATGTGTATGTGTATGTGTATGTGTATGTGTATGTGTATGTGTATGTGTATGTGTATGTGTATGTGTATGTGTATGTGTATGTGTATGTGTATGTGTATGTGTATGTGTATGTGTATGTGTATGTGTATGTGTATGTGTATGTGTATGTGTATGTGTATGTGTATGTGTATGTGTATGTGTATGTGTATGTGTATGTGTATGTGTATGTGTATGTGTATGTGTATGTGTATGTGTATGTGTATGTGTATGTGTATGTGTATGTGTATGTGTATGTGTATGTGTATGTGTATGTGTATGTGTATGTGTATGTGTATGTGTATGTGTATGTGTATGTGTATGTGTATGTGTATGTGTATGTGTATGTGTATGTGTATGTGTATGTGTATGTGTATGTGTATGTGTATGTGTATGTGTATGTGTATGTGTATGTGTATGTGTATGTGTATGTGTATGTGTATGTGTATGTGTATGTGTATGTGTATGTGTATGTGTATGTGTATGTGTATGTGTATGTGTATGTGTATGTGTATGTGTATGTGTATGTGTATGTGTATGTGTATGTGTATGTGTATGTGTATGTGTATGTGTATGTGTATGTGTATGTGTATGTGTATGTGTATGTGTATGTGTATGTGTATGTGTATGTGTATGTGTATGTGTATGTGTATGTGTATGTGTATGTGTATGTGTATGTGTATGTGTATGTGTATGTGTATGTGTATGTGTATGTGTATGTGTATGTGTATGTGTATGTGTATGTGTATGTGTATGTGTATGTGTATGTGTATGTGTATGTGTATGTGTATGTGTATGTGTATATGTATATGTATATGTATATGTATATGTATATGTATATGTATATGTATATGTATATGTATATGTATATGTATATGTATATGTATATGTATATGTATATGTATATGTATATGTATATGTATATGTATATGTATATGTATATGTATATGTATATGTATATGTATATGTATATGTATATGTATATGTATATGTATATGTATATGTATATGTATATGTATATGTATATGTATATGTATATGTATATGTATATGTATATGTATATGTATATGTATATGTATATGTATATGTATATGTATATGTATATGTATATGTATATGTATATGTATATGTATATGTATATGTATATGTATATGTATATGTATATGTATATGTATATGTATATGTATATGTATATGTATATGTATATGTATCTGTATCTGTATCTGTATCTGTATCTGTATCTGTATCTGTATCTGTATCTGTATCTGTATCTGTATCTGTATGTATGCGTATGCGTATGCGTATGCGTATGCGTATGCGTATGCGTATGCGTATGCGTATGCGTATGCGTATGCGTATGCGTATGCGTATGCGTATGCGTATGCGTATGCGTATGCGTATGCGTATGCGTATGCGTATGCGTATGCGTATGCGTATGCGTATGCGTATGCGTATGCGTATGCGTATGCGTATGCGTATGCGTATGCGTATGCGTATGCGTATGCGTATGCGTATGCGTATGCGTATGCGTATGCGTATGCGTATGCGTATGCGTATGCGTATGCGTATGCGTATGCGTATGCGTATGCGTATGCGTATGCGTATGCGTATGCGTATGCGTATGCGTATGCGTATGCGTATGCGTATGCGTATGCGTATGCGTATGCGTATGCGTATGCGTATGCGTATGCGTATGCGTATGCGTATGCGTATGCGTATGCGTATGCGTATGCGTATGCGTATGCGTATGCGTATGCGTATGCGTATGCGTATGCGTATGCGTATGCGTATGCGTATGCGTATGCGTATGCGTATGCGTATGCGTATGCGTATGCGTATGCGTATGCGTATGCGTATGCGTATGCGTATGCGTATGCGTATGCGTATGCGTATGCGTATGCGTATGCGTATGCGTATGCGTATGCGTATGCGTATGCGTATGCGTATGCGTATGCGTATGCGTATGCGTATGCGTATGCGTATGCGTATGCGTATGCGTATGCGTATGCGTATGCGTATGCGTATGCGTATGCGTATGCGTATGCGTATGCGTATGCGTATGCGTATGCGTATGCGTATGCGTATGCGTATGCGTATGCGTATGCGTATGCGTATGCGTATGCGTATGCGTATGCGTATGCGTATGCGTATGCGTATGCGTATGCGTATGCGTATGCGTATGCGTATGCGTATGCGTATGCGTATGCGTATGCGTATGCGTATGCGTATGCGTATGCGTATGCGTATGCGTATGCGTATGCGTATGCGTATGCGTATGCGTATGCGTATGCGTATGCGTATGCGTATGCGTATGCGTATGCGTATGCGTATGCGTATGCGTATGCGTATGCGTATGCGTATGCGTATGCGTATGCGTATGCGTATGCGTATGCGTATGCGTATGCGTATGCGTATGCGTATGCGTATGCGTATGCGTATGCGTATGCGTATGCGTATGCGTATGCGTATGCGTATGCGTATGCGTATGCGTATGCGTATGCGTATGCGTATGCGTATGCGTATGCGTATGCGTATGCGTATGCGTATGCGTATGCGTATGCGTATGCGTATGCGTATGCGTATGCGTATGCGTATGCGTATGCGTATGCGTATGCGTATGCGTATGCGTATGCGTATGCGTATGCGTATGCGTATGCGTATGCGTATGCGTATGCGTATGCGTATGCGTATGCGTATGCGTATGCGTATGCGTATGCGTATGCGTATGCGTATGCGTATGCGTATGCGTATGCGTATGCGTATGCGTATGCGTATGCGTATGCGTATGCGTATGCGTATGCGTATGCGTATGCGTATGCGTATGCGTATGCGTATGCGTATGCGTATGCGTATGCGTATGCGTATGCGTATGCGTATGCGTATGCGTATGCGTATGCGTATGCGTATGCGTATGCGTATGCGTATGCGTATGCGTATGCGTATGCGTATGCGTATGCGTATGCGTATGCGTATGCGTATGCGTATGCGTATGCGTATGCGTATGCGTATGCGTATGCGTATGCGTATGCGTATGCGTATGCGTATGCGTATGCGTATGCGTATGCGTATGCGTATGCGTATGCGTATGCGTATGCGTATGCGTATGCGTATGCGTATGCGTATGCGTATGCGTATGCGTATGCGTATGCGTATGCGTATGCGTATGCGTATGCGTATGCGTATGCGTATGCGTATGCGTATGCGTATGCGTATGCGTATGCGTATGCGTATGCGTATGCGTATGCGTATGCGTATGCGTATGCGTATGCGTATGCGTATGCGTATGCGTATGCGTATGCGTATGCGTATGCGTATGCGTATGCGTATGCGTATGCGTATGCGTATGCGTATGCGTATGCGTATGCGTATGCGTATGCGTATGCGTATGCGTATGCGTATGCGTATGCGTATGCGTATGCGTATGCGTATGCGTATGCGTATGCGTATGCGTATGCGTATGCGTATGCGTATGCGTATGCGTATGCGTATGCGTATGCGTATGCGTATGCGTATGCGTATGCGTATGCGTATGCGTATGCGTATGCGTATGCGTATGCGTATGCGTATGCGTATGCGTATGCGTATGCGTATGCGTATGCGTATGCGTATGCGTATGCGTATGCGTATGCGTATGCGTATGCGTATGCGTATGCGTATGCGTATGCGTATGCGTATGCGTATGCGTATGCGTATGCGTATGCGTATGCGTATGCGTATGCGTATGCGTATGCGTATGCGTATGCGTATGCGTATGCGTATGCGTATGCGTATGCGTATGCGTATGCGTATGCGTATGCGTATGCGTATGCGTATGCGTATGCGTATGCGTATGCGTATGCGTATGCGTATGCGTATGCGTATGCGTATGCGTATGCGTATGCGTATGCGTATGCGTATGCGTATGCGTATGCGTATGCGTATGCGTATGCGTATGCGTATGCGTATGCGTATGCGTATGCGTATGCGTATGCGTATGCGTATGCGTATGCGTATGCGTATGCGTATGCGTATGCGTATGCGTATGCGTATGCGTATGCGTATGCGTATGCGTATGCGTATGCGTATGCGTATGCGTATGCGTATGCGTATGCGTATGCGTATGCGTATGCGTATGCGTATGCGTATGCGTATGCGTATGCGTATGCGTATGCGTATGCGTATGCGTATGCGTATGCGTATGCGTATGCGTATGCGTATGCGTATGCGTATGCGTATGCGTATGCGTATGCGTATGCGTATGCGTATGCGTATGCGTATGCGTATGCGTATGCGTATGCGTATGCGTATGCGTATGCGTATGCGTATGCGTATGCGTATGCGTATGCGTATGCGTATGCGTATGCGTATGCGTATGCGTATGCGTATGCGTATGCGTATGCGTATGCGTATGCGTATGCGTATGCGTATGCGTATGCGTATGCGTATGCGTATGCGTATGCGTATGCGTATGCGTATGCGTATGCGTATGCGTATGCGTATGCGTATGCGTATGCGTATGCGTATGCGTATGCGTATGCGTATGCGTATGCGTATGCGTATGCGTATGCGTATGCGTATGCGTATGCGTATGCGTATGCGTATGCGTATGCGTATGCGTATGCGTATGCGTATGCGTATGCGTATGCGTATGCGTATGCGTATGCGTATGCGTATGCGTATGCGTATGCGTATGCGTATGCGTATGCGTATGCGTATGCGTATGCGTATGCGTATGCGTATGCGTATGCGTATGCGTATGCGTATGCGTATGCGTATGCGTATGCGTATGCGTATGCGTATGCGTATGCGTATGCGTATGCGTATGCGTATGCGTATGCGTATGCGTATGCGTATGCGTATGCGTATGCGTATGCGTATGCGTATGCGTATGCGTATGCGTATGCGTATGCGTATGCGTATGCGTATGCGTATGCGTATGCGTATGCGTATGCGTATGCGTATGCGTATGCGTATGCGTATGCGTATGCGTATGCGTATGCGTATGCGTATGCGTATGCGTATGCGTATGCGTATGCGTATGCGTATGCGTATGCGTATGCGTATGCGTATGCGTATGCGTATGCGTATGCGTATGCGTATGCGTATGCGTATGCGTATGCGTATGCGTATGCGTATGCGTATGCGTATGCGTATGCGTATGCGTATGCGTATGCGTATGCGTATGCGTATGCGTATGCGTATGCGTATATGCGTATGCGTATGCGTATGCGTATGCGTATGCGTATGCGTATGCGTATGCGTATGCGTATGCGTATGCGTATGCGTATGCGTATGCGTATGCGTATGCGTATGCGTATGCGTATGCGTATGCGTATGCGTATGCGTATGCGTATGCGTATGCGTATGCGTATGCGTATGCGTATGCGTATGCGTATGCGTATGCGTATGCGTATGCGTATGCGTATGCGTATGCGTATGCGTATGCGTATGCGTATGCGTATGCGTATGCGTATGCGTATGCGTATGCGTATGCGTATGCGTATGCGTATGCGTATGCGTATGCGTATGCGTATGCGTATGCGTATGCGTATGCGTATGCGTATGCGTATGCGTATGCGTATGCGTATGCGTATGCGTATGCGTATGCGTATGCGTATGCGTATGCGTATGCGTATGCGTATGCGTATGCGTATGCGTATGCGTATGCGTATGCGTATGCGTATGCGTATGCGTATGCGTATGCGTAATGCGTATGCGTATGCGTATGCGTATGCGTATGCGTATGCGTATGCGTATGCGTATGCGTATGCGTATGCGTATGCGTATGCGTATGCGTATGCGTATGCGTATGCGTATGCGTATGCGTATGTGTATGTGTATGTGTATGTGTATGTGTATGTGTATGTGTATGTGTATGTGTATGTGTATGTGTATGTGTATGTGTATGTGTATGTGTATGTGTATGTGTATGTGTATGTGTATGTGTATGTGTATGTGTATGTGTATGTGTATGTGTATGTGTATGTGTATGTGTATGTGTATGTGTATGTGTATGTGTATGTGTATGTGTATGTGTATGTGTATGTGTATGTGTATGTGTATGTGTATGTGTATGTGTATGTGTATGTGTATGTGTATGTGTATGTGTATGTGTATGTGTATGTGTATGTGTATGTGTATGTGTATGTGTATGTGTATGTGTATGTGTATGTGTATGTGTATGTGTATGTGTATGTGTATGTGTATGTGTATGTGTATGTGTATGTGTATGTGTATGTGTATGTGTATGTGTATGTGTATGTGTATGTGTATGTGTATGTGTATGTGTATGTGTATGTGTATGTGTATGTGTATGTGTATGTGTATGTGTATGTGTATGTGTATGTGTATGTGTATGTGTATGTGTATGTGTATGTGTATGTGTATGTGTATGTGTATGTGTATGTGTATGTGTATGTGTATGTGTATGTGTATGTGTATGTGTATGTGTATGTGTATGTGTATGTGTATGTGTATGTGTATGTGTATGTGTATGTGTATGTGTATGTGTATGTGTATGTGTATGTGTATGTGTATGTGTATGTGTATGTGTATGTGTATGTGTATGTGTATGTGTATGTGTATGTGTATGTGTATGTGTATGTGTATGTGTATGTGTATGTGTATGTGTATGTGTATGTGTATGTGTATGTGTATGTGTATGTGTATGTGTATGTGTATGTGTATGTGTATGTGTATGTGTATGTGTATGTGTATGTGTATGTGTATGTGTATGTGTATGTGTATGTGTATGTGTATGTGTATGTGTATGTGTATGTGTATGTGTATGTGTATGTGTATGTGTATGTGTATGTGTATGTGTATGTGTATGTGTATGTGTATGTGTATGTGTATGTGTATGTGTATGTGTATGTGTATGTGTATGTGTATGTGTATATGCGTATGCGTATGCGTATGCGTATGCGTATGCGTATGCGTATGCGTATGCGTATGCGTATGCGTATGTGTATGTGTATGTGTATGTGTATGTGTATGTGTATGTGTATGTGTATGTGTATGTGTATGTGTATGTGTATGTGTATGTGTATGTGTATGTGTATGTGTATGTGTATGTATATATATATATATATATATATATATATATATATATATATATATATATATATATATATATATATATATATATATATATATATATATATATATATATATATATATATATATATATATATATATATATATATATATATATATATATATATATATATATATATATATATATATATATATATATATATATATATATATATATATATATATATATATATATATATATATATATATTGTCAATATATACATATATGGATGAAATTAAAGCATGCTTATGACTAGATCAGGATAAATACTACAGCAGAGCACATACAAATGTGATATTTAAAATCACTAGCGGATCCAGGGGAAGGGGGCATGGCGGTCATGCCCCCCCCCCCCCCAAACACACACAAAAACTGGAATCGGAGCAAAATTAACCACCGTTCTGGATCCGCCAATGTTTAAAATCATGTGCAATGCCTTTATAATGAGATCAATCACATATATTATATATCCCCCAGGCCCGAAACCACCGTTCTGGATCTGCCAATGTTTAAAATCATGTGTAATGCCTTTATAATGAGATCAATCACATATATTTTATATAACACATGTTTCACACCAAGGAAAATACACAACAGAATGTGAAAACAAACTGCATGACATCAACGCTTGTGCCGGGGAAGCCTCAGATGGCTGACTACAGGAGCCCTCTTCTGCTACTGCTCATCCTAAGATACATACCAAGTTAATCTCTTGTCAAGCACCCCAGGGACTGGACCAACGCCACGCTTAGCAACAATATAAATGCATAAGGTCTCACATGTGCCAGTCACAGTACAACAGCAGCAGACCCGATCAGACTTGCACTATTCAAAACACAGCAGTCGCCGCCGAGCTGCCCAGGCTCCGCCGCTTCAGCGGCCAGCGCAACAGCCGGATGCAGAAGAATACGACATGAACCAATCACTTGTATGTTCAAAGTTCTGCAAATAACCAATGAGTTCATACACAATTATCTCAACACAGTGTCGCCAAATTCAGCCAGTTAGGTGTCAATGATGTATATTACGAGCGAGGCCGAAGGCCGAGCGAAGTCTTACCAAACTTGCGGGGAAAACAATATTGAGCGGCCTGATATGAAATATGAAATATGAAGAGAGCAAAATTCTTTGGACCCAAAAAGTCCAGAAAATGACACAAATTCCAAGACTGTTAACACGACAATGACTGCTCACAGAACTGACAAAAAATGAATAATTCAATTATAAATACATTCTTGTATTTGTTTTAGCACTGTTTTGAGAACAATTGGAGACATTGCAATTACAATAATAAATAACCTTATTCTCATAATGCCGAAAAATATTTTAAAAAGACAAAGTCAAATTAGGGAGCTTTCGGCTTGCGCCTTCATCAGCCATAAATGTATTATTTTCCATTTTTGTCACCAGTTAGCAAAAAACATAAATATTCAAATATCCAGTAACCTGCATTCGGCACACATGCACTTCCAAGATGGTAGAAATTCAAGTAGGCTGCGCACAGCAACATGCCAATCAATTGGTCGAGTCGGGGTCTGGTGTGTGGGGGAACGGGGGGGGGGGGGGGAACAGTACACGTGAGTCTCGGTAACGTAAATTAATTTATATGTATTGGAAAAAGGGTGTTTTGATAATTATTGTATAAATTCGGCAGGACGTATATGTATAGCTAGAAGCGCGTCTTCAGGTGAGGTAGGCATTGTGTGTATAGGTATTTGATGTAAATGTGTATATATGCATATAAGTATAGTATACATGTATATATGAGGTAGATAGGTATGTAGTATGCTGTATATATGAGGTAGATAGGTATGTGTATATATGCATAGAAGTATAGTATACATGATTATATGAGGTAGATAGGTATGTGTTATATTCGGTAGGACGCATATGTATATGTATAGCTAGAAGCTCGTCTTTAGGTGAGGTAGGCATTGTGTGTATATATATTCAACGTAAATGTGTATATATGTATAGAAGTATAGTATACATGTATATATGAGGTAGATAGGTATGTGGTATGCGGTATATATGAGGTAGATAGGTATGTGGTATGTGGTATGTGAATATATGCATAGAAGTATAGTATACAGGAATATATGAGGTAGATAGGTATTTGTTATGCGCGGTTGTATTTGTTGTATTTGTTTTAAATACCCCGACTCAACCAATTGATTGGCATGTTGCTGTGCGCAGCCTACTTGAATTTCTACCATCTTGGAAGTGCATGTGTGCCAAATGCAGGTTACTGGATATTTGAATATTTATGTTTTTGTTAACTGGTGACAAAAATGGAAAATAATACATTTATGGCTGATGAAGGCGCAAGCCGAAAGCTCCCTAATTTGACTTTGTCTTTTTAGAATATTTTTCGGCATTATGAGAATAAGGTTATTTATTACTGTAATTGCAATATAAATACATTCCACTAACTAACCAGAAACTCAAACTGGAACATAAAGCGAGACGCGGACCAATAAATACCCTGTCGTCGGTGACGAAGAATGCCACTGCACGAGAGTGAATGCAAAGGTTGTACAAATCTGTATTATTCTTGATTGAAACACGAACGCCATACTTGCCGCGAATGTCGTGCATCCATATTCGGTATATTATTCCAAATCTGGTAGTAACCTTCATTTGTTGGTATGTTTTCTAGTTGTTATAGTATATTTTTGGTATATACTAAAAAAAACTTTGGAGTACCCAGAGTTCTACTGCCCCAAGGCCCTACAACAACAGGTTGGACGAAGTTTTATACCAAAATTATACCAAAGTTTCCATGACATTTAATTATTTCATTCATGCAACAATTGATCGCACTTATATTAAAAGTTTAGAAATAGAAAACATATTTTGATGACACATAATTGTTAGTTTTGTATTTATAAGAAGCATTAAGAACTTTTCGTATGAAATCTGAAATATTTGACTGAACACCAAAATAGCAACTAACTTTGCCAGATCATACAATTCTTGCGCGCTAAAGACAGATGTAACGACGGCCTTGACGCAAATGAAAATGACCCGCCTGACCCACTATATACATACGGTGTCTGGTACCGTGCTGGAAACTTAATTTGTTTTTGCTTTTCAGTGTAATACGATTTTTACGAAGTTAAGTGAGTAGTCATGGTTTTCTAATTAATGAAATGTACAGCTCCCATCAGTGAATTTTAATACGGCGAACAGCCGAAATATTTTTTTTTTGGTGGAAGATCGTGCAAAGGGAGAATTGTTCATTGTTGTCGTTTTCTGGCAAAAACAGTGCAGTATTTTAGTAACATATTGCATACATACAATGCTAATAATAATAATGTTAATATTTGTACATAGTGTAAGTGTACAATAATACTCATGGGCATCGCCACTGTGACTGGGGAAACTGAGGACATTGTCCCTAGTAATTTTAAGACCCCTAATCTGATCCCATGTTAGTACACAACAAAAACTTGGATTTGTCCCTACTAATTTTGAGACAGTGGTGACACCGTAATGTTTATTGGTTCAATTTTCCTCTCTTTATGCATATTTTTGGCCAGAATTTTCCACTCAGCACCCCAGATCCAAAGCAATCCTAGGACCCTGTATGGTGGTGATTGATTGTGCAACTTGCAGCAGCCACAACCTTCCAAGCTTGCGCTCTCGCTCAGCCGGCCCTGGCTGACCAGCCTGGTCATGTGACCACCTGCTGCTGGTGCAGGGTCCCTGTTCAACTAAAAACAAAGCTTTAAGTGCCTGTAACAAAACAGTCTGCTCAGTTTCCAACCCAATAAGGTTGTTTTACTGGTTTTGATGCATTGGTATGGATCTCTGGCTGGTCTGGTGCGGATTGGTGCTGATTTCTGGTCTGCATGGTGCAGATTTTCGCTATTGGCTGGTGTGCTGTGGCAGCTCCTTGCCAAATTTTGCAGTCTGGATAATACTTATACCAACATTTGCAATTGAAGATTAAAATCAAAAGTTTCAGAATGTATGTAATTTCCATGTCCATGTTTGTTTCTTCTGGAAGATGATTATTTTAAATTTTGGTAGTGTAAATTGCAGTTAAGTTGGGCATTCAAAGGCCTAGAAAATGCATGGTTTTGATAATTCACACTCCATTATGCTTCAACGTGCATATATTGATTTGATATTGGACCCTACTGGTGATTGTTCAGATATTTGATATTTGTAATGATCATCAGAGTTACAAATATTACATTTTGTTAGTTCATCTGTCATCATACTTGCAGTGTGTTCACCATGTATTTATTTTCACAGACTTTGCAGTTTTGAGGTTGAGCATGAGCTGGGTGTGAACCCTCTGACGCAGACATTGTCGGCGGAAGCACGGCTATCAGTGCCAGAAGACGTCGGTGCCGTGGACCACGCACTCCTTGTTGGCTTCCTCGAGGAGCATCCCACCGAGGGCCAGCAGGTCGATTCCGGCCTCCAAGAAGCCAGGTCATTTCTAGAAGAAGCCAGTCAGAGCCGTCCGACCACGTCCCTCTCTGCTGCATCGCCGGTGGACCCGCAGAACGGTGTGTCGGCTGAGCAGTATGGCATGGCTCACGCGGCTGGCTACGTGTCAGCCAAGTGCCGCAAACTCGACCCCAGTCTGGGAGCTCCCTCGGCGTTCTCCACCGAGACAGCGTCAGCCGAGACAATGGACCCGGCTGCGGAGCCAGGGTGGACTCAGTGTCCCCTCCACTAAGTAGCTGGTGAGAACTGTGACTCTGCCAGAGTTATCGTTCGCACTAAGTGGCATGGGCAACTCGCGCGCGAGTGGATGTGACGGCATAACAGTGCAGATGCTGCGTGCAACCTTTCCGACCATTGGGCCTCATCTGTTGGATGTGGTCAACTGTTCACTTCGCTCGGGGGAGGTGCCGGTTAGGTGGAAGGATGCATGTGTTGTACCGCTGTACAAAAAGGGTGACCGGCGCGATCCTGCGAATTTTAGGCCAATTTCTATTACCAGTGTGCCTGGAAAACTTTGTGAAAAATGTGTTTCTGTTCAACTTTCATCCTACATTGACCAAAACCATGTATTGTGTGACAACCAACACGGATTTCGAGGTAATCATTCGACTGAAACTGCGATGATTGATACACTTAATTTTCTTTCATCTAAAATGGAAAATGGTCATGTATCCACTCTTCTAGCGGCTGACACATCCCGCGCCTTTGATAGCGTTGAGCATACACGTTTGTTAGATAAATTAGGATGGTATGGCGTGGACAGGCATTGGTTCGAGGACTGGCTGAGAAATAGGTGTCAGAGCATCCAGGGCAGCGGCGCCGGGCCATTACCAGTGACGCATGGGGTAATTCAGGGATCATTACTAGGACCAAAATTGTTTTTAATGTTTACTAACGATCTTGCAGCACATTTACCATTTGGCAAGCAGGTGATGTACGCTGATGACGTACAGTTCTTAGATTCCGACCTGGTTGAGAACTTGGCATCACTAAAGGAGCGTATGGAAAGCACACTCGACGTTGCTCTTCTCTGGTTCACTCAAAATCGACTTAAACTTAATCCTAGTAAAACAGAGCTGCTGTTTGTCAAACCGAAGCAGAAAAGATGCAAATCCTTGACAATAAAATTTGGTGACTCAGAGATAAATCCATCTCCACACGCAAAAATTATCGGTGTATACGTTGACTCGTCGTCATGGGAAAAACAAGTGTCTCAGGTCACCCGTCGCTGTTTCTATGTTCTCGTCGGTTTATCTAAATTGAGACACAGAATACCTTTCGAAACTAAGAAACTACTGATTCAGGCACTCGTGTTCCCCCATTTGCATTATTGTCTGACTGTATGGGGCGGTTGTTCTGCCACACTGCGTCATCGGGTGCAGAAGGTTATACATTTTGGAGCACGCATCGTCACTGGACTGTCCCGGCGTGAGCATATCACTCCTGCCCTGGAATCGTTAGGGTGGGATCGGCTTGACGGCATGTTGGAGGAGCGTGATGCGGCCATGTTGCGCAGACTGATGTCGCCCGGCGCGCCGCCGGCGCTTGCCGATCTCGTACGGAGACGGTCCGATGTGTCGGTTAGGGCCACTCGTGGAACTCGTGGAGGTCATCTGGAACTCCCAAGAGTGCGGACAGAGCGTGGCAAACGCACATTTCCGTTTAGAGCCGTGAGTGTGTGGAATGCGCGCAAGGGTCGCCTGTGATTAGCGTCTGCAGACCTGGGAACAATTAACACCATTTTAGATAGATTTATGCATTGTGTACCCATTTTATTTTTATTCTCATGTTCATGACGTGAGGGCAGAAAAGCCATGTTTTATGGAGTCCCTTAATAAACCTGACTATGACTATGACTATGGCTGGGGAAATTCAAGGAAATGGTGGCAGCCTTCTGCACACGACAACGCCTGGAGCCGGACCGCCTCTCTCGCAGCCCGAGACTTGTCGAGTCGCTGGTGGAGACTCTGAGCGAGGAGCCAGACTCTCCGGACGTTCGGATAGTGCGCAGGTTTGTCCGGCTACGCACGTTCATTCGGCTCAGCTTCGTGAACAGAATGCGCCGAGAAGAGGCGCTGGAAACGCGTGAGAAGAAGAGGAGACAGTACCTTCAGTAGCCGAGCTCCGCCGACGCGACCAACCTGTGCCGCTGCCCTCATCGCGTACTGCGTCTGGATCGGAAGGCGGCTGTTCATCAACAAATGAACGGCGGCACGCAGGATGCCTGCGGCGGCGGCGGGGACGGCGGCCTCACCACCGCCGAGGCGCTGCTGCGTCTGCAGGCTGACATCGACTCGGAGCTGGCCGGGCGGCGGTGGCGGCAGCAGCAGTGCGGCTGTCTGGCGGCAGCCGCCTTCCAGCGGCGCGTCTGGTTCTCATGGCCGGTGCTGCTGCTCTCCGCTCTGGTGGCCACCGCGCTGCTGGACGCTGGAGACTGAACTTTCCGTTCTGAGGCGGCGGGCGGTGGTCGGTAGCACGGCGAGCGGTGGACAGTGGTGGCGGCGGGTAACGGTGGATGGTGCCAGAGCGGTGGTGCTGGTGGGACTGTGTGTGTGTGTGTGTTCGGTACAGTTTTCGGCAGGGTGCTGTGGGAAGCTCATTGATGCGGTGTTGAGGGAAGCTGCGGCTGTTGGTGGTCCTCCCTGTATGCCGTGTACTGTCACTGAGTGAAACGGTGGATACCGGTGTTGGCAGGCAGGCGAGAAGAAATACTCTGGTGTGCTGTTGTAGCGTAGGCTCGACCCTAGCTGGGCCTATTACATGTTGGAATTAGATGCCCCCAGGTTGTATGCTAGACTAGCGAAGCCGTCCTCCAACATGTAAACATACAGGCATAGTGTCATTTTCTGCTCGTAGAAGCATTTCACTTCCGTAATACATATATTGTACGCAGTTTTTCTTCTTATGGCCAGACTAAAAGCTTTATTTTTAGTCGATTTAGCTTACGATGTGTATATTATGTGTTCTATCTCGTTTCTCTCAGGCCGCGTAGATAACGCGCTTCTTCGTTATTTTGTAGCGTATTCTGTTGGCGCGACGTGTAGTCAGTATCTTTGCCAGTTTCTGCTTTCTGCTGCCTGTTGTCTCTGGGTATGTGCCATGATTTCGAAGGAATGTGTTGCAGGATGTGCTCAAGTAATGCAATGAAATGTGATACGTGTGTGGGGAAGTTCAGCACCATTTGCGTTCCATATGTGCTCGAATATATGTAGTAAACAGTGACAATGTCTGATGCTGGTCATGAATTGTCGTGATTGCGGAAAGCGAAGAGGTTGTAACTAGTGGCGGCTCGTGGTCCTCAAGTACCTGAGGCCCAACTTCCAAGTCCGAGAGTCGCAACGAGAAGGATACGTCCGTATGCCCGTATGCAATACTGCAATTTTCAAATATCTCCGACAAATACTGTGGCATTGGAACGACCTCAAACATTTTTGGAGGTAAGGTCACTTGACGTGACCTGGTAACCTGACCGGAGATGACGTGAGGTCAAAATGTTAACACAATGTGAGTAATTGATGCCAGAATAGCTGTGCCAAATTTTGCGGTGCTACGCGTCGCAGTTTTCCTGCTATTCCCGAAAGAATGGGGTCGACATGACTCCCTCCCAACCAGGGCGAGGGTTAATATATTCGTCAAATTCAAATAATATTTTCTTAACCTAAAAAAACGCTACCCTACATAATTATCTTTTCTATATCAACTCTGTAATTCATCCATCCGTCGCATGTAAACTAAACCGTACTCCAAACCGTACATTCCAAAGTGGCTCATGACATTTGGGGTGATAATCGTACTAAATGGTACCAAAAATCGCCCTTAGTGGTTGGCTTACATGATGCTGGTAAACGTCTTGCCATTGAAGTAGATGACCTGTTATGTATATATCGACCCCGGTTCTGGATAGAAGAAGCAGTAGCGAACATGGCAACATGCATTTTTCAAATAAATAGTATTTAGAAATGTTCGAAACTCAATATGGAAAACTCCTCGACCTCCATAGCCTTAACATGTAAATGCCCTCGGGCGCCCTCGCGGTGACGTCACGAGGGAATTGGCAGGCCTAGTCGGAACTAAACTTCGCCACGGCCTGTACTGCCCTGGTCCTGTTATTATACATACAGTTGTAAGTTGAACAGGAGGTTAGAGGCGCCACTTGAACAGGCCCATATCATAGCACATTGTTGACATTCAAATATTCGTTGTTGCAATTGTAATTGTTGCTCCTCGGGATATCCTAGAATGGTGTATGCTCTTGTTGAAAGGCCAGTCCTGGCGTTTCGAAGGTGGAACAAACCTTTCTGGGTTGAGGTGGACGCAAGCAGCATAAGTGTCAGAGGTATTATATCACAGGAAACGACTGCTTGGACTTCTGTGCATGTCAATGTAGCTCTGTTGCTTGTTATGCGACATTCCTTATGCTCCCAGCAGCACACCACAGGACATGCAGACGTGCAGACATGAGCAGTAGCATGAGCAGCTACAAACACCAGCATGTGCATGGAGCCCACATGTGGATTTTTTGTGTGTGTTAGTCTGAATGTTTTTGAATGGACAGATTTCTGAGGTCAGGCCAAAAAAAAATTCGTCAAATTCAAATAATATTTTCTTAACCTAAAAAAACGCTACCCTACATAATTATCTTTTCTATATCAACTCTGTAATTCATCCATCCGTCGCATGTAAACTAAACCGTACTCCAAACCGTACATTCCAAAGTGGCTCATGACAACTAAGCATAGCTTGTTGCACAGGCCCTGACCCCACCACCCGATCAAGTAATTCCTGGTGTCTGCAGAATTTGGAAGATAAAATTGTATGTGCCTGACATACCTGGACACGGTCTGCCCTGCCCTCTGACGTCACCTGACCTTGAGTGCGGCCGCTGCCACCGTCCCACAGGCCATTCCCAGTTGGGCAAATAGCAAGCGCTGAAGCGACCCGAACCCGGGCTGCCACTACCGGGTGAGGTCAGAAGTCCAGCACTCTCCCAACTGAGCTACAGGGGTGAACATTAATAATTAACATTACATTACAGATAACCATGACACAGTGATGTAATTGACTAGAGCTTATGAATGACTTTAGCTTTGGTTCATTGTGGCCCAGTCACAAGTGTTGCAACATTGGCATGGCACCATGGCTAAAAAAGTGCTGGCCATTGCCATCAACAGGAAGATGCTGGCAGCCTTGGCCTCCATCACCCTGATGATGCAGCTAGACTCAAGAGTCTATGGCCTCATAGCCCCATTGTTTACATTACAATATTCAGTATTGTTGTTGCTCCTCTGGATGGGTGATGTTATTCTAGAATTCAGAAATATTATTAATTAATAACACTGATAATAATTGAATGTACCACCTTTGTTTCCTTATTCCTTAAGTGTACCAAAGTATACCTATGCAGGTAGGTATGTTAGGCCAAGGTGGGCTTTCACTGCTGCTGGTCACCTTGACCTTGGCACCTTGAGGCACCCTAATCATCATCATGACCTTGGCACCATCTAGGTTTATAATAATATTGGGGATTATGAGACTAGTGCAGGAATGGCATCACGGTAGCACCTCCCAGCGGCACCAACCAGCCTCCCTGAGCTGCAGCCACGAGCCAGCACCTCCCAGCGGCACCAACCAGCCTCCACCGAGCTGCAGCCACGATCCAGCACCTCCCAGCGGTACCAACCAGCCTACACCGAGCTGCAGTCACAAGCCAGCACCTCTCAGCGGCACCAATCATCCTCCACCGAGCTGCAGCCACGAGCCAGCACCTCCCAGTGGCACCAACCAGCCCCCACCGAGCTGCAGCCACGAGCCAGCACCTCCCAGCGGCACCAACCAGCCTCCACTGAGCTGCAGCCACGAGCCAGCACCTCCCAGCGGCACCAACCAGCCTCCACTGAGCTGCAGCCACGAGCCAGCGCCTCCCAGCGGTCTGTCCTACTGCGTGTGCGTGTGCGCGCCTGTATATGTGTGTGTGTGTGCGCGCGCGTGTAGGCGCCAGTTTATTGCATTTATTGGGATGCACATTGAACTATCCCAGTGATGTGATTGGCTGGAGCTTATGAGCGACTTTGGCTTTGCCAGCCTCCACTGAGCTGCAGCCACGAAATAATAAGGGATTGGGCTTAAATCGGGCATAATAAGACATGAAATGTTTTCTGACATTACAAATTGCGACAGAATGCTTAAGAAAAAATATCACCATTTACCATTGTTGCGCAACGCTGCAATTCATTGATTTTGGTGCGTAGTGGTGAGCGGCTCGTCAAGGTCATTGGCTGGTAGAAAACCGAACTGTGAACGATGATATTTCGCGCTTCTGAGCGCGAATTTCGAAAAACGGACTTCATAGTGTTAATCAGATGCGATTGCTCTTTAACATATCCGATTTTACATTAAAGAGGATCTCGTGCGATCCCGTCACTCCGGCAGCGAACTCCAGGCCGTCCGGTGTCGGGTCGGAGAAGGCTGGAAGAAAACCGAACTGTGAACGATGATATTGGGCGACTGAGCGCGAATTTCGAAAAACGGACTTCATAGTGTTAATCAGATGCGATTGCTGTTTAACATATCAAATTTTACATTAAAGAGACAGTGTCCATTTAATAAATACCTAAATCGGACCAGTCGGCATCGAACGTATTGGCTGGCTATATAAATTAGCTGGCTATATAAATAAATGGCTATATAAATTGCAGGCCTTCTAGTACTAACCGTTAATAACGTATGACAATTCAGTAAGAAATCACCCAGCAAACCGAAGAAGCAGGAGTTCGGTTTAACTGAAAAAAAATAACTCATTAGTAGCATTTATGGTCGACTTTATTGGTGAAATGGACGTGGACATCCAAACGCAACGGAATAAATGTCAGGACGCCGGCGGACGGAGCCGGCAGCACCAACGGCGGGCCGGCCCGATAACGGACCGACGCTGTCGGGGAGAACGATACAACCCGCCGTCTATCCTGGCCGTACACCACGCTGGAATATACAACCTCTAAAGATACTCGGCTCTCTCGCTCGCAACACACATATCCGCCCCTTTCTGGGACAAAAGAGACACTCCTCTGCATATAAAAAGGCTCTCCATGTTCACGGTCGCCACACCAGCTGAGAAGCGACCCAGACAGCTCCTCTGGTACTTTAACAGATCCCAGCATCCTATCTTCACGGTCGCCACACCAGCTGAGAAGCTCTTCTGGTACTTCAGGAGATCCCAGCACAAAGGCACTCAGCACAAGGGCTCTATTTTCTTCCGTCCACGTGGTGCATTTAACCCGGGAAGCTCGGCGTGGACTCTACAATTGAGACCTGTTGAACTGAGCTTTCACGACATGTTCGCTGCTCAACGTCCCCCCCCCCCCCCGGCTTCGGCAGAAACGCTTAAAACCTACAAACACGTATTTACACAATACCAAAATTTGTACAAAAAACGCAACATTTTACATCTTCTAGAAACATCTCAAATGGAAAATACTCTGAAACAGACTTCAAAGTTACGTAAACCTGACGAATCAATACAACCTGTGAGAAATTGTTCCATACCAGTCCCGTTTGGGGACTGGCACGGCCTATATTGTGTGCTAGGCGCCGCCGCGGGCCGCCAGCTGCACGGCTCACTGGTTATAGACAAGGAACTCGTGCGATCCCGTCACCCTGGCAGCGAACTCCAGGCCGTCCGGCGTCGGGTCGGAGAAGGCGACGTCCTGCCAGCGCAGCGGTGCCACCGAGAAGTGACTCCTGTGGGTAAGGGAAGGTCAGGTCAGGTCGGGTCAGGCGAGGTCAGGCGAGGTTAGGTGAGGTTAGGCGAGGTTAGGCGAGGTTAGGCGAGGTTAGGCGAGGTTAGGCGAGGTTAGGCGAGGTTAGGCGAGGTTAGGCGAGGTTAGCTGAGGTTAGCTGAGGTTAGGTGAGGTTAGGTGAGGTTAGCTGAGGTTAGCTGAGGTTAGCTGAGGTTAGCTGAGGTGAGGTTAGGTGAAGGTGAGGTTAGGTGATGTTAGGTGATGTTAGGTTAGGTTAGGTGAGGTGAGGTGAGGTGAGGTGAGGTGAGGTGAGGTGAGGTTAGGTGGGTAAGGTCCATGTCATGTCATGTCATGTCATGTCATGTCATGTCAGGTCATGGTCAGGTTCAGGTCAGTCCAGGTCAGGCGATGTGAAGTTTACATGAGCCATCTAGTGAGATTAAATAAGGTCACGTGAGATCAGGTGAGGTACAGACTTGTAAAATGGTGAATCAACGGGCTCGGCTTGTCCCCGTCTTGTGGTCAGCCCGCCGGGTCCTGATAACGATCGGGGTTCGCTGCTGCTGCGTGCTTCGAGACTGAGATGCAAGTTTGGTCATAAATTGCGTATATTCCGACTTCAAAAGATACCTAGATTATGTACTAAGTTTATAACACCTACCTTTTCCATAAAACGTAGTTAAACATGCCCAGGTAAATGTAACTTATATATGTTCTGGAGTTCAGGACATACGTGGTTCGTGTACCGGCCTTGCATCTCGGCAGGGGCAGCGAGCCCTGGCCGGTTAATGGACAGAATTACCCCACGGGTGGAAGTCATGACGGGAGTAAGTCGAGTCCGCTGATTCACCATTTTACAAATCTGCTGAGGTGAGGTGAGGAGAAGAGAGGTCAGGTGAGGGCAAGTGAGGTCGGGTCAAGTCAGGCTAGGTGAGGCAAGTTAAGCGAGGTAAGGTTGGAAGGTATCGGGCCAAGTGAAATCAGATGCAATCTGGTCAGTTTATCAGAGGCTCAGATCAGACTATATGAGTTCATGAGTTTAGAATAAGGTGAACTGAGAGCAACCTACGTAAGAGCAGGCTGGGTTTCGTCGCCCTTAATACATTATCATCGAACACTTATTTGGTCTCAGCCCAGTGATGATTTTTCGAGCTGAACATTACACACAACTGTATTTGAAACGTCACTTATATTGAAACCAGAAAAAGCAATTGCATTGATCCATGTCTTTTACCACTGAATACTATACTTGAAATAAATAAACGAATCTTGTTCGAAACCATGAATACCAATTCAATAAACCATGATGATGATTTTGGTTTAAGGGCGTCGCGACTGCTATGGTTGTATGGTTTAAATAACCTATCAAACTGGTTATTTCTCCATGCCGATTTCCGGCCATCTCAGGGCAGCACTCACTTCATGGCGTCCACCATGCGGGATGCCAGTTGTCTCCGCCGATAGTCGTGGTGCACCCAGACGCGGGAGACGCCCACCACACAGGGCCGCGGCTCGGTGGAGCAGCGGACGCCGGCCCGCGCGCCGCCAGCACCATCTCTCGGCAGCACCGGGAAGCCGCGGTTCACCGGCTCCGCCACCAGGCAACCCACGATCTGACGCCCCACCACGTAGAAGAACACCTGCGGCGAGAAGGGAGGAGAAATTGAGGTGCAGACTGGAGATGGCCGATGTGAGAGGAGATAAATGGGGTTGTACGGTGTACCACTGGTATTAGTACATACAGTTAACAGTTATTAGTACCACTGGTATTAGTACATACAGTTAACAGTTATTAGTACCACTGGTACATACAGACACACAGACAGCGCTATATGTAGCCGCAAAAATATATCACCCGACGACGAGGCGCAAACAGTTTTCGAGAAAATGTAAAATGTTATTGCAGTTAACTGAATGACATCGGACAGTACACATTACACAATACATGCATGCAGAATACAACATCGATTTAGTTAAAGGGCCATTTGACCATTTGACCATTTCCCCACAATATGGAGTTATCACTTGAAATCGACAGAGGCCAAAATATGATGTAAATTCATCACATTTTGCATATAAAAATTCCTTCCGGAGATATTTCAAGTTGATAAGCGCTCCACACTTTTAACGACCGGTACTTGCAAGTACTTTTCGGTCTCCATCAAACCCCGGGCTTTTCCCGTATTGTTTTGTTTTACGCAATGGTGTTTTGCGTTCTGCTTGTTGTGATTATATGCCGCACATCCTTTATAACTAACAACCATTGAATAAAAAAGGTAACTAAATTAACAGTTAACTTATGCACCCAACGGCGGCCTAGTCGTGGTTGCGACCCTCAATTTTGGAAAATGGGTTCATTTATTTTCAACATTAGGAGTTTTGTATATATAGTTTTGTCTCTGGCTGTATATAATAGCTTAGCTTTAGCTTATTACGAAAAATAATAATTTTCCCCAACAAAATCAACAAACAATGGAAAAACTGGCAATTAAATCGGAAGTTCACTTATGCACCCAACGGCGACCTATTTAGTGTCGGCGATTTGTTTCATAGACCAGCCAGCAAAGGTGGGCGTTATCGCGCGCGCACGCACACACAGACACACAGACACACAGACGCGCGCGCGCGCGCACCCACACCCACACCCACACCCACACCCACACCCACACCCACACCCACACCCACCCACACACACACCCACAACACCCACAACACACACACCCACACACCCACACACCCACACACCCACACACCCACACACCCACACACCCACACACCCACACACCCACACACCCACACACCCACACACCCACACACCCACACACCCACACACCCACACACCCACACACCCACACACCCACACACCCACACACCCACACACCCACACACCCACACACCCACACACCCACACACCCACACACCCACACACCCACACACCCACACACCCACACACCCACACACCCACACACCCACACACCCACACACCCACACACCCACACACCCACACACCCACACACCCACACACCCACACACCCACACACCCACACACCCACACCCACACACCCACACACCCACACACCCACACACCCACACACCCACACACCCACACACCCACACACCCACACACCCACACACCCACACACCCACACACCCACACACCCACACACCCACACACCCACACACCCACACACCCACACACCCACACACCCACACACCCACACACCCACACACCACACACCCACACACCCACACACCACACACCCACACACCCACACACCCACACACCCACACACCCACACACCCACACACCCACACACCCACACACCCACACACCCACACACCCACACACCCACACACCCACACACCACACACCCACACACCCACACACCCACACACCACACACCCACACACCCACACACCCACACACACACACACACACACACACACACACACACACACACACACACACACACACACACACACACACACACACACACACACACACACACACACACACACACACACACACACACACACACACACACACACACACACACACACACACACACACACACACACACACACACACACACACACACACACACACACACACACACACACACACACACACACACACACACACACACACACACACACACACACACACACACACACACACACACACACACACACACACACACACACACACACACACACACACACACACACACACACACACACACACACACACACACACACACACACACACACACACACACACACACACACACACACACACACACACACACACACACACACACACACACACACACACACACACACACACACACA
>JAXIVJ010002311.1:0-30000 GCA_036785665.1 Chirona hameri
ACCCCAGCAGGTGGGAGCGGGGAGCGGGGGGGGAGGACCACCCGCCACTGGAGGGCGGCACCGGCGCCGACCCCAGCAGGTGGGAGCGGGGAGCGGGGGGGGGAGGACCACCCGCCACTGGAGGGCGGCACCGGCGCCGACCCCAGCAGGTGGGAGCGGGGAGCGGGGAGGGACCACCCGCCACTGGAGGGCGGCACCGGCGCCGACCCCAGCAGGTGGGAGCGGGGAGCGGGGAGGGACCACCCGCCACTGGAGGGCGGCACCGGCGCCGACCCCAGCAGGTGGGAGCGGGGAGCGGGGGAGGGACCACCCGCCACTGGAGGGCGGCACCGGCGCCGACCCCAGCAGGTGGGAGCGGGGAGCGGGGGGGAGGACCACCCGCCACTGGAGGGCGGCACCGGCGCCGACCCCAGCAGGTGGGAGCGGGGAGCGGGGGGGGAGGACCACCCGCCACTGGAGGGCGGCACCGGCGCCGACCCCAGCAGGTGGGAGCGGGGAGCGGGGAGGGACCACCCGCCACTGGAGGGCGGCACCGGCGCCGACCCCAGCAGGTGGGAGCGGGGAGCGGGGGGGGGGAGGACCACCCGCCACTGGAGGGCGGCACCGGCGCCGACCCCAGCAGGTGGGAGCGGGGAGCGGGGGGGGGGGGAGGACCACCCGCCACTGGAGGGCGGCACCGGCGCCGACCCCAGCAGGTGGGAGCGGGGAGCGGGGGGGGGGGGGAGGACCACCCGCCACTGGAGGGCGGCACCGGCGCCGACCCCAGCAGGTGGGAGCGGGGAGCGGGGAGGGACCACCCGCCACTGGAGGGCGGCACCGGCGCCGACCCCAGCAGGTGGGAGCGGGGAGGGACCCCGGCACAAAAATGGATCACTCTTCGGAGCTGCCTGTGATTTATGTCTGAGCAGTTGCCAAAAACGGTTATACAGTAACGTACGTGTGATATAACCAAACCGTGGACGATAGTGGGAACCACGTTTCGCGGAAGATAATAACGAATGTGACTGAGTCCGATCAGTAGCCCGAAGCATTTCCGGACAACATGCGCGACGTGAGCGTCCTACGACAGGCACGGGTAAAAAATCACGCCCAGGTTTCGCACCGTGCGTTCCGGACCAATAGTCTCCCCACGGAAACATATCTCGATTGGTGGTACGTTACGGAGGTTCTGCCGGCTGCCGAACACCATCAACTGCGTTTTTGAAGCATTCACTTTTAGACAGGTTCGCTCTGAACCACATGTCAAGGGAGGAGAGGGAGCGTTCCGTGCGATCAACCAGTGCACAGATGTTATCTTTCCTGCCGGATACTAGTATCTGCGTGAGCTCGGCGTACTGAATAACCTGGTGAATAATGTGGGTGGTGGGGGAACAGAGGGGTGACGTGCTGTGACGACGCTGGTATTGCTTTAGGGCGCCGCCACTCTCACGATTGTATGGCTGACGTGACGTCATAACATAGCGGACGTCAAGGCGGCATCACGGGACGTGACGTGACGTGATACCACAGCGGACGTCACGGCGGTATCACGGTGACAGCGCCATCTGTACCGAGTGCTGCCGCGTCTCAGCACTTCGCACATCAACGAGGCATGGTTTCACCATAGTCGTCACGGAATAACTCACAAGTGAAATATCCAGGTTACAGCATAGGAATGACAACTGAAGTCAGAGAAATCCCGCCCGCCAGCAGAGGCGAGGAATGACCGCTGAAGTCAGAGCAATCCCGCCCGCCAGCAGAGACGAGGAATGACAGCTGAAGTCAGAGCAATCCCGCCCGCCAGCAGAGACGAGGAATGACAGCTGAAGACGAGGAATGACAACTGAAGTCAGAGAAATCCCGCCCGCCAGCAGAGACGAGGAATGACAGCTGAAGTCAGAGCAATCCCGCCCGCCAGCAGAGACGAGGAATGACAGCTGAAGTCAGAGCAATCCCGCCCGCCAGCAGAGACGAGGAATGACAGCTGAAGTCAGAGCAATCCCAGCAGAGACGAGGAATGACAGCTGAAGTCAGAGCAATCCCGCCCGCCAGCAGAGACGAGGAATGACAGCTGAAGTCATAGCAATCCCGCCCGCCAGCAGAGACGAGGAATGACAGCTGAAGTCAGAGCAATCCCGCCCGCCAGCAGAGACGAGGAATGACAGCTGAAGTCAGAGCAATCCCGCCCGCCAGCAGAGACGAGGAATGACAGCTGAAGTCAGAGCAATCCCGCCCGCCAGCAGAGACGAGGAATGACAGCTGAAGTCAGAGCAATCCCGCCCGCCAGCAGAGACGAGGAATGACAGCTGAAGTCAGAGCAATCCCGCCCGCCAGCAGAGACGAGGAATGACAGCTGAAGTCAGAGCAATCCCGCCCGCCAGCAGAGACGAGGAATGACAGCTGAAGTCAGAGCAATCCCGCCCGCCAGCAGAGACGAGGAATGACAGCTGAAGTCAGAGCAATCCGGTTCAAGTTTGGCGACTGCCATGGCTACGTCACGCATGGTTCAAACTAGAATAAACTAACTATGTTACCACACCAACTATTTCTGGTATGCTTTTTGGAATAGTTCTCATTTTCTTCTAGAATTTAAACTATATAGTAGGATATGGTAATCACATCGGAAAATATCTGAATAGAAAACGAAATATATTTAATACAATTTTGTGTGTATTCGAATGAAAATAATATTTGAAGTTCTTGGTACATCAATTGTAATGGAAAATGCCTATAAACACCATGTTAACGATACATCACAATTAGTCAGCTGTAACAGAGTTTGCATTCAGGCCGGAAATTATGAAGCACCAGGCCGCCGCCGGGCCGGCCACCCAGCGGCGGCGGCCGACTGGCCCCGCGGCGGTACAGTCTCTGGAAAGGCGTCGCAGCGGTCCTCACCAACTTGCGGCCGGCGCGGCGGCGGCGGTGTACAGCCCCTGACAGCGGACCCCCCGCTCCGGCGCGCCGTGTGGGCGGAACATGCCTCCACTCGACCGAGAATTGTGAACGATTGGAGTATCTCAGGTAAAATCGGACGCTATTCCAGGAATCTTGAAGAAACAAGCTTCCCATTGAGCATAAATACTTGTATCCATCTCTCTTAGATAACAAATTAAAGCGGGTAACTACCAAGCCTCTTTGCACTGCCTTAACACTGTGGAGCGGGATTCGACTGCCATGGTGATGTCACGGCTACCAAACAACTTGCGCCCCCCCCCCCCCGATCCGAACCGCTGGCAGTTGTCGGCCGCTGGCAGAACGCTGACGGGCGGGCAGTTGTCATCCGAACATAATGTGGGTAGTTAATTTCCGAACAGGTATGCAAAAACGGCGGCGCTGCGCGCCGCCCTTTTTGCGCTATCCTCGAAAAACCGGAGGGGTGGGCGGCTTTCGCCCCCCCCCCCCCCTCCAGGGCGCGTGTTAACCACCGGTACTTTCAAGTACTTGGTAACTAATTTCGGTGTTCACAAAATCAGGTATTGCTTTTTCACGAAATGGTATGGAAAATATGCCTTCCACTCTGTTTATCGTGATTATGTGCCCTGCTGGCCTTAAAAATCAACAAACATTGAATAAAAAGGCAGCAAAATTAGCAGTTAACTTATGCAACAAACGACGGCCTAGTTAGTGGTTGCGACCCTCAATTTTTGCAAATTGGTTCATGTATTTGTTTTGGCAAATTGGTGTGTCATATTTTGTTTTGTCTCTGCTTGCATATAACACTAGGCTTAAGCTGGTCATTAACCCGCTCGGCGCTGGGGGGGGGGTAAATTTTACCCCCCCCCCTCCCGGATTTTCTCCATAACTTGACAACTATGACAGATATCAAAGTGAAACTTACGGTAGCTTATGGTGAATCAATTCTACGTCTTCTGCCATTTTTTTTTTTAAAAATGGTGAAAATTTGTGGCAGATAATGACGTTTTAGTGACGTTATGCCATGTCATTTTTGGTGAAAAAACGTTAAATGTTTGAAAAATCGTAGAAAATAGCGTGTTACTGCAAATTGCAAATAAAAGGCGTCAAAAGAAGGGAAATAACATTGTCTTTGACATGGTTATCTCAGATTTTCAAAAAAAATGGTTTTTGACCCCCAAAAATGTAAAAAACTGATTTTTGGGGAAGAATTTCCACAAAAGTTTTTTGTTTGAAGATTTTATAAAAAAAACGGAAGATATATTAGAGAACCGAGTATGAACGATGTTCAAACCAAATTTCAAAGCAATTTCTTTATTTTTGACGGACTTATGGCTCTCTAAGAACAAGTAACTCATGACGTCATTTTTTTAATTGCGTTTTTTGGCTTTTACTGACCAGATAAAGACAAATAACTGCCACCACTGTATTTCGAAGACAAAACTAGTCTAGAAACATGCAATGTTGATTTAGATTAATCAATTTCAAATTTTGACCTTATTGTGACCTGACCTTGACCTGAGGACGATTATATGGTGTCAGGCTGTGAAAATGGCTGCTTCTATCGAATTATACGTGTAAAATAACCCATACAACATGTGTCGCATGGCTTTCGTAGACCTATGACCTTTTGTGACCTGACCTTGACCTTGACCTTTGCTTACAATTTAACTTTTACTTATGCGGGAAATGCATTATACACTCTGGAGCACTTTGTGAATTAATAGTTGCAATATAAGGCTTTGGATGGAAAGTATAGCCCCAAAAACTCAAATACTTACATTTTACATTTGACCTGACCGTGACCTGACATGTGACCTTATTTTAAGAATTTCGAGTATGCATTCGATTCTTCTCGTTGAGAGCTTGCGATCGCCGCATTGCGCGTCTCGCTGCGGTTATTGGTTCGGAAGATACGAGGGGGGTAAAATTTACCCCCCCCCCCCCCAGCGCCGCGCGTTCGGCTGGAGACCCCAGCGCCGCGCGGGAAAAAAGAAACATTTTTCAACAACTGCAAAAACATCATCATGAAACAATGCAAAAATGGCAATGAAATCGGAAGATCACTCATGCACCCAACGGCGACCTATTTAGTGTCGGGGATTTGTTTCATTGACCAATCAGGGACGTTGTCACGCTTCTTGGCGCACTTACTTCATTTATGTCCCTATGACTTGTTTACAAATCAACATTCAAATCAGAGATAGTGATGGTCCATGCTGTTCGTCACCATATGCACATATTTGTAATTTCCAAAAATGTAATTTTCTAAATAGAAAAGGTTTTTATTTCAATTTTAAACTGAGAAGCAATCAATTTGATACCATACATGTGTTTTATAATAATACAGATAAATACATCGAAAGGTCATTATTTCCCTTTTAAAACGCGCGGCGCTGGGGTCTCCAGCCGAACGCGCGACGCTTGGGGGGGGGCGGTAAATTTACCCCCCCCCCCCCCCCTTCGTATATTCCGAACCAATGACCGCAGCGGGACGCGCAAAGCGGCGATCGAAAGCTCTCAATGAGAAGAATCTAACGCATACCCGAAATTTTAAAAATAAGGTCACATATCAGGTCACGGTCAACAGTCAAATGTCAAAATTGAGGTATTTGGAATTTTGGACCATACTTTCCATCCAAAGCCTTAGATTGCGACTGTTATCTCACAAAGTGCTCTACAATGTATAATGCATCTCCGGCATAAGCAAAGGTGAAATTGTAAGCAAAGGTCAAGGTCAGGTCACAAAAGGTCACAGGTCTACGAAAGTCATGCGACACATGCACTGTATGGGTTATTTTACACGTATAATTCGATAGTATCAACCATTTTCACAACCTGACCCCATATAATGGCCCTCAGGACAAGTTCAGGTCACAAAAAGGACAATATTTGAAATTGATTAATATAAATAAAAAAGACATGTTTCTAGACCAGCTTTGTCTCAGAAATACAGCGGTGGCATGTATTTGTCTGTATCTGGCTACTAAAAGCCAAAAACCGTAACTTAACCTGACGTCATGAGTTACTTATACTTAGGGAGCCATAAGTCAGTCAAAAATAAAGATATTGCTTTGAAATTTGGTGTGGGTATCGTCCATACTTGGTGCTCTAAAATCTCTTCCGTTTTTTAACCCTCACCCGTGCAACGTCCGATCAGTGCGTGACCGTGCAGGGGGGGGGGGGTACAACAACCCCTAGCGTTTCGCCCCTAATTAGGCTAGAGCTTCGATTAAAAAACGAGCGTGTTGCTTGTCACGAGAGGAAGCCATTGATACCCAATTTTAAGGTCGTATGTCATTAGGTGACCTCTGAGGTCATGTCAATGACCAAAAATTCAACCAAATCGTAAATGAGTAAATGGAATTTAGTCGAGCTAGAATCGCGAATGAGCATATAATTATGCTAAATGGGTGCCAAATTTGAAATCGGCGTCATAAAATGTCCTAGAAACCGCCAAATTCCAAAAAGGTCATGTCAGGTCATGTAAGGTCATTTGAAGTCAGTGACCTCGGTTGACCTGTGGAGGCGCATGACCCCAGTGGAACATATAATTATGTAAAATGGATCCCATATTTGAAATCAGCGTCACAAAATGTCCTAGAAACTGTCAGAAGCCAAAAAAGTAATACAGGTCATCGGAGGTCAGTGACCTCGGTTGACCTCTGAAAAAGTTAATCGAGGCCACAAGATCAAGGGAAACCACAACTGTCACCTGGAAACACCTGTGCATATGCTCCTGAACAACAAACACTATGAAACAGCACAAGTTACAAAGATCAATACTACGGACACCAGTTGCGCCTGACATGACCTTGAGAAACAGGTCAAAGGTCATGTGACCTTCAACTTAAAAAAAAATCAGAATATGTGTCAAATTGTTCACAAATAGGGTACTGAAAGTTTCATCGCAATCGGTTGATATTTCAGAGTTATTCCCGAGAAGAAGAAAAAAAAACGAGGGGGGTGGCATCCATCCACCAACCCCCCCCCCCCCCCCCTGCACTGGCGAGGGTTAACATCTGTATAAAAAAAAATGTGGAAATTATTCCGAAAAAAAGTTTGTATTTATTTTTGGGGGTAAAAAAAAAAATCGTCAATCCGAGATAGCCATTTGGAAGATAATGTTATTTCCCTTCTTTTGACGTTTTTATTTGCGATTTGCATCAAAACTCTATTTTCTACGATTTTAGCAACATTTAACGTTTTTCCACCAAAAATGGCATGACATGACGTCACTAAAACGTCATTATCTCCCAAACTACTTCACCAATTTCAATACAATTTGTACAGAAGACGTATAATTGATGCAGCATAAGGTACCGAAAGTTTGTTTATCTGTCACTTCGATATGTCATAGTTTTCAATTTATTGAGAAAATCCGGGAGAGGTGGAGGGGGTAAAATAAAAATAAATAAAAAAAAACAAAAAAGGTGGAGGGCCTGAAATAGCTTGGTTTGATCCCTACGTTCTTACCACGGGCAGCGGCTTTAGATGCTGGTAGTTTGAGTTGCCGATAATCAGCGCCATCTTGGAATGGGCTGAGTAGACGACTCGAAACTTGGCCGGTTTACTCTGACTGAAACTGACAGACGGGAGACAGGGAGAGGGGAGGACATATCCGTGGTCAGACGGGAGACACGGAGAGGGGAGGACATATCAGTGCCGCCGTCAGCACATGCTGCCCGGAGCGGAGCCGCGTCAGAACTTTCAGACGGGAGACACGGAGAGGGGAGGACATATCAGTGCCGCCGTCAGCACATGCTGCCCGGAGCGGAGCCGCGTCAGAACTTTCAGACGGGAGACACGGAGAGGGGAGGACATATCAGTGCCGCCGTCAGAACATGCTGCCCGGAGCGGAGCCGCGTCAGAACTTTCAGACGGGAGACACGGAGAGGGGAGGACATATCAGTGCCGCCGTCAGCACATGCTGCCCGGAGCGGAACCGCCGTCAGAACTTTCAGACGGGAGACACGGAGAGGGGAGGACATATCAGTGCCGCCGTCAGCACATGCTGCCCGGAGCGGAGCCGCGTCAGAACTTTCAGACGGGAGACACGGAGAGGGGAGGACATATCAGTGCCGCCGTCAGCACATGCTGCCCGGAGCGGAGCCGCCGTCAGAACTTTCAGACGGGAGACACGGAGAGGGGAGGACATATCAGTGCCGCCGTCAGAACATGCTGCCCGGAGCGGAGCCGCCGTCAGAACTTTCAGACGGGAGACACGGAGAGGGAGGACATATCAGTGCCGCCGTCAGCACATGCTGCCCGGAGCGGAGCCGCCGTCAGAACTTTCAGACGGGAGACACGGAGAGGGGAGGACATATCAGTGCCGCCGTCAGCACATGCTGCCCGGAGCGGAGCCGCGTCAGAACTTTCAGACGGGAGACACGGAGAGGGGAGGACATATCAGTGCCGCCGTCAGCACATGCTGCCCGGAGCGGAGCCGCGTCAGAACTTTCAGACGGGAGACACGGAGAGGGGAGGACATATCAGTGCCGCCGTCAGAACATGCTGCCCGGAGCGGAGCCGCGTCAGAACTTTCAGACGGGAGACACGGAGAGGGGAGGACATATCAGTGCCGCCGTCAGCACATGCTACCCGGAGCGGAACCGCCGTCAGAACTTTCAGACGGGAGACACGGAGAGGGGAGGACATATCAGTGCCGCCGTCAGCACATGCTGCCCGGAGCGGAGCCGCGTCAGAACTTTCAGACGAGAGACACGGAGAGGGGAGGACATATCAGTGCCGCCGTCAGCACATGCTGCCCGGAGCGGAGCCGCCGTCAGAACTTTCAGACGGGAGACACGGAGAGGGGAGGACATATCAGTGCCGCCGTCAGAACATGCTGCCCGGAGCGGAGCCGCCGTCAGAACTTTCAGACGGGAGACACGGAGAGGGGAGGACATATCAGTGCCGCCGTCAGAACATGCTGCCCGGAGCGGAGCCGCCGTCAGAACTTTCAGACGGGAGACACGGAGAGGGGAGGACATATCAGTGTTGCCGTCAGCACATGCTGCCCGGAGCGGAGCCGCGTCAGAACTTTCAGACGGGAGACACGGAGAGGGGAGGACATATCAGTGCCGCCGTCAGCACATGCTGCCCGGAGCGGAGCCGCCGTCAGAACTTTCAGACGGGAGACACGGAGAGGGGAGGACATATCAGTGCCGCCGTCAGAACATGCTGCCCGGAGCGGAGCCGCCGTCAGAACTTTCAGACGGGAGACACGGAGAGGGGAGGACATATCAGTGCCGCCGTCAGAACATGCTGCCCGGAGCGGAGCCGCGTCAGAACTTTCAGACGGGAGACACGGAGAGGGGAGGACATATCAGTGCCGCCGTCAGAACATGCTGCCCGGAGCGGAGCCGCCGTCAGAACTTTCAGACGGGAGACACGGAGAGAGGACATATCAGTGCCGCCGTCAGAACATGCTGCCCGGAGCGGAGCCGTCGTCAGAACTTTCAGACGGGAGACACGGAGAGGGGAGGACATATCAGTGCCGCCGTCAGAACATGCTGCCCGGAGCGGAGCCGCGTCAGAACTTTCAGACGGGAGACACGGAGAGGGGAGGACATATCAGTGCCGCCGTCAGAACATGCTGCCCGGAGCGGAGCCGCCGTCAGAACTTTCAGACGGGAGACACGGAGAGGGGAGGATATATCAGTGCCGCCGTCAGCACATGCTGCCCGGAGCGGAGCCGCGTCAGAACTTTCAGACGGGAGACACGGAGAGGGGAGGACATATCAGTGCCGCCGTCAGCACATGCTGCCCGGAGCGGAGCCGCGTCAGAACTTTCAGACGGGAGACACGGAGAGGGGAGGACATATCAGTGCCGCCGTCAGCACATGCTGCCCGGAGCGGAGCCGCTGTCAGAACTTTCAGACGGGAGACACGGAGAGGGGAGGACATATCAGTGTCGCCGTCAGAACATGCTGCCCGGAGCGGAGCCGCCGTCAGAACTTTCAGACGGGAGACACGGAGAGGGGAGGACATATCAGTGCCGCCGTCAGCACATGCTGCCCGGAGCGGAGCCGCCGTCAGAACTTTCAGACGGGAGACACGGAGAGGGGAGGACATATCAGTGCCGCCGTCAGAACATGCTGCCCGGAGCGGAGCCGCCGTCAGAACTTTCAGACGGGAGACACGGAGAGGGGAGGACATATCAGTGCCGCCGTCAGAACATGCTGCCCAGAGCGGAGCCGCCGTCAGAACTTTCAGACGGGAGACACGGAGAGGGGAGGACATATCAGTGCCGCCGTCAGAACATGCTGCCCGGAGCGGAGCCGCCGTCAGAACTTTCAGACGGGAGACACGGAGAGGGGAGGACATATCAGTGCCGCCGTCAGCACATGCTGCCCGGAGCGGAGCCGCGTCAGAACTTTCAGACGGGAGACACGGAGAGGGGAGGAAATATCAGTGCCGCCGTCAGCACATGCTGCCCGGAGCGGAGCCGCGTCAGAACTTTCAGACGGGAGACACGGAGAGGGGAGGACATATCAGTGCCGCCGTCAGCACATGCTGCCCGGAGCGGAGCCGCGTCAGAACTTTCAGACGGGAGACACGGAGAGGGGAGGACATATCAGTGCCGCCGTCAGCACATGCTGCCCGGAGCGGAGGCGGTCTACTCTGGCACATAGAGAAACACATAAAATAAAGACAGGCAGAGAAATACTGGCGCCACCACCAGGATACGTCTTGTTCTTATGCTGTCCATGTACACATGTTCACACATAGCAAGATCGTGTTCTGACACCCACCAACGAGTGGCAAAGCAATCGCGAGAACCGAAGAACAGGATATGCATTTAATCAGCAACCATCAAATGTCGAGGTATGCCCCCACCCGACCTGTTCTCGAAGTCTCCCAGCCTGACCTGTTCTCCAGTCTGCCATAGACCTGTTCTCGAAGTCTCCCAGCCTGACCTGTTCTCCAGTCTGCCATAGACCTGTTCTCGAAATCTCCCAGCCTGACCTGTTCTCCAGTCTGCCATAGACCTGTTCTCGAAGTCTCCCAGCCTGACCTGTTCTCCAGTCTGCCATAGACCTGCTCTCGAAGTCTCCCAGCCTGACCTGTTCTCCAGTCTGCCATAGACCTGCTCTCGAAGTCTCCCAGCCTGACCTGTTCTCCAGTCTGCCATAGACCTGTTCTCGAAGTCTCCCAGCCTGACCTGTTCTCCAGTCTGCCATAGACCTGTTCTCGAAGTCTCCCAGCCTGACCTGTTCTCCTCCAGTCTGCGACAGACCTGTTCTCGAAGTCTCCGTCGGCGATAAATTCGCAGGTGACGCTGCAAGAGTGGCGGGCCTCCGCCACGGTCGGCATCAGTGTCAGCTCCGAGTGGACCACGCCGTCGGCGGTGACCTCGGTGCGGACCTGGCCGGCCGGCAGCACCTTATCCGGGCCGCCGTCCTCGCCCAGCGCGCGCCACACCACCTGGCGTCAGAGCAGGGTCACAGCGAACTTTTACTATTTGAAGTGGGTCTGTGTGTGTCTGTGTGTCTGTGTGTCTGTGTGTCTGTGTCTGTGTGTTAGTGTTGCCAGTTTTAGAAAATATTTGTCCAATGTCCGACCGATGTCCAAGACCATGGTCATGACCAAGACCATGGTCCGTCCGAAATTGTCCGAAAATCATTGTTTGTCCGAAATTTGTCAAAAAGCAGAAACAGTATTTGATATGGAAATGAATTACCTGTGGCACACTTTCTTTTTTAATACAAAAGTAATAAGTGATTTTCGCGACAAACCATCCTTGGGCATTGGATGTCCGAAAATGTCAGATGACAGGTGCGTGACCTGGGGAGGGGGAGGGAGGGAGTGCGGGGCGGTGTCGGAATGGAATGCGCCGCGACCCGGGTGGTGATCAGGGCCGTCTGTCTCGAGGATCAGGGGGTCACGTCCTGACCTGACCTGGCAGAGATCCAACATTGGAGACTGAATATCTCGGACTTGTTTATATCGGTGACCTAAGGTCTGGTCAATTTCGTGACCTCCCCATTACAAGTCAATGGGGAAATATTCAAATGCTTCCTATTCCGAGGATACGCATGATATCAGTACAATTCCTTCTGGATCATGTTATCATATGCCATTCTTGATGATCCAGGTGCAATCTTTGTTCAGTGACCACTACAGGGTCAGCCGAGGTCATATGATGTCACCAACACTGTCTTGCCAATAACTATCGACAGAATGAAGATAGATAAGTCAAACCAGCACCAATGGGTTTGTATCGTTGAGACACGTCTCCCAATATGCAACATGACCTACTTGGGTCACCATTCGATCTTGACCTGAGATCAAATTTCGAAGTTGACCTAAACTGGTCAACTTGTCCTGTCCTGAAACTGAAACTGGAAAATCTGACCTTTGATGGCCTTTGGTGACCTCAATACTAACCTGAGCCAAAAAATACTAACAGTTTCAAAAATGATTTTTGACGAGCTTCCGAACGTTATTTCCCTTTTGGTGTGCGTCCCATATAAGTTGAGTTCCTCCGCCGTTCGCGCAGTCTGGAGTACTGGATGACCAGGGGTACGTGGCACCGGCCTTGGTCAGATAAGGCCAGTGGGCGGGAAGGACCGTGCTGAAGCTTTGTGACAAGTCAAACTTACGACCCGAAATGTTGCCCGTGATCAGGAAATCCGGGATCGGATGGTCCATGAAGGGATCGGATGGTCCATGAAGAGATCGGATGGTCCATGAAGGGATCGGATCGGTCAGGGATCGGATGGTCCATGAAGGATCGGATGGTCCATGAAGGGATCGGATGGTCCATGAAGGGATCGGATGGTCCATGAAGGGATCGGATGGTCCATGAAGGGATCGGATGGTCCATGAAGGGATCGGATGGTCCATGAAGGGATCGGATCGGTCAGGGATCGGATGGTCCATGAAGGATCGGATGGTCCATGAAGGGATCGGATGGTCCATGAAGGGATCGGATGGTCCATGAAGGGATCGGATGGTCCATGAAGGGATCGGATGGTCCGGGATCGGATGGTCCATGAAGGGACCGGATGGTCCATGAAGGGTTCGGATGGTCCGGGATCGGATGGTCCATGAAGGGATCGGATGGTCCGGGATCGGATGGTCCATGAAGGGACCGGATGGTCCATGAAGGGATCGGATGGTCCATGAAGGGATCGGATGGTCCATGAAGGGATCGGATGGTCCATGAAGGGATCGGATGGTCCATGAAGGGATCGGATGGTCCATGAAGGGATCGGATGGTCCATGAGGGGATCGGATGGTCCATGAAGGGATCGGATGGTCCATGAAGGGATCGGATGGTCCATGAAGGGATCGGATGGTCCATGAAGGGATCGGATGGTCCATGAAGGGATCGGATGGTCCATGAAGGGATCGGATGGTCCATGAAGGGATCGGATGGTCCATGAAGGGATCGGATGGTCCGGGATCGGATGGTCCATGAAGGGATCGGATGGTCCATGAAGGGATCGGATGGTCCATGAAGGGATCGGATGGTCCATGAAGGGATCGGATGGTCCGGGATCGGATGGTCCATGAAGGGATCGGATGGTCCATGAAGGGATCGGATGGTCCATGAAGGGATCGGATGGTCCATGAAGGGATCGGATGGTCCGGGACCGGATGGTAGTGGTCAGGGTCCATGAAGCAAGCTGTGCTTAGCGAAGGGCGCTTATCATACACAAACCCGTCCAAGCAAAAGGAAGTATGCAAAACGTGTGTGGGAGCATACGTTTGTCTTGCATTGCGCGTCGTCGTATCTGGAACACATACATTAGATTTGCGAGCGGCGGTACACTAACGGCTTTCTGCAGCCGGAGGCACGAGTTGCCCTGATGCGATCCCGTTGCTCTAGTCTTTTAAACAAAAAATCAATACATTTCCAAATTTGAGCTGACTTTGTAGATTCCGCTGAGGGGTCGATGCAGCTTGTGATTCTGTGCCAAATGATACAAAAATTGTCAAATCTAAAAATGTGTGACATAGTTCCACCTTGCTATACACAGCAACTGAATCGTGCTTCTGGCGGAGACGGTACGCACTTTTACCTTCAATAGCCGGCAATAGATGGCACCACGGCGTTGCTTGTTCCCTGGCGGCGGCGTGGCGCACTCTCACCTTGAGCTGTCGGCGGCAGAAGGCGCTGCAGCGGAGTTTGAGCGGGCGGCCAACCGGGTGGCGGCGCTGGGCCGGCTCCGGATGACTCAGTATGACAGGGCGCTGGTCCACCTCCACCAGGAACGGGTCTGACGCCACCTGGGAAACACACAGCAGGAACGGGTCTGACGCCACCTGGGAACACACACACGCACGCACACGCACACGCACACGCACACGCACACGCACACGCACACGCACACGCACACGCACACGCACACGCACACGCACACGCACACGCACACACACACACACACACACACACACACACACACACACACACACACACACACACACACACACACACACACACACACACACACAGCAGGAACGGGTCTGACGCCACCTGGGAAACACACACACAGCAGGAACGGGTCTGACGCCACCTGGGAAACACACACACACACACACAGCAGGAACGGGTCTGACGCCACCTGGGAAACACACAGCAGGAACGGGTCTGACGCCACCTGGGAAACACACAGCAGGAACGGGTCTGACGCCACCTGGGAAACACACACACACACAGCAGGAACGGGTCTGACGCCACCTGGGAAACACACAGCAGGAACGGGTCTGACGCCACCTGGGAAACACACAGCAGGAACGGGTCTGACGCCACCTGGGAAACACACACACAGCAGGAACGGGTCTGACGCCACCTGGGAAACACACACACACAGCAGGAACGGGTCTGACGCCACCTGGGAAACACACAGCAGGAACGGGTCTGACGCCACCTGGGAAACACACAGCAGGAACGGGTCTGACGCCACCTGGGAAACACACACAGCAGGAACGGGTCTGACGCCACCTGGGAAACACACAGACAGAGACAGAGACACACACACAGACACAAAGACAGACAGGAGGCAGGACAACACCTGGGAAAGAAACACATACACAAACACGGTGTTAAACCATCTGGAAGAGACGCGTGCACAGGGGCACGGTGTGACAGACAGACACAACCCCCTGGGACAGGCGTAACAACAGACACACACCACACGGCATGGGAGGGTGGCAACACTTCAACAACACATGTACAGACAGGACAGACATGGTTTGGGAGCAGATCAAGACGTGCCTCCTCCTGGAGAAAATCGGATCAGTGACAGTGCAAGGGAAGGCTGGATTCAACCTGGCGACAAAGTTGGCATCCAGTGTTGGTAATTTGGGTTTTTAGAACGCCTTAACTAGCACTGCAGCCATACGGTGCCAACTGTCGTGTACTGGGAGTTGAAAAAAGTAAGGTACAAGGGTACAGAGGGTAATATGTATGCGCGATTTTTATCATCCTGGTCAATAAGGTCAATTGCTGTGAAAATAGAAATGTGCTATGCATATAAATCATCAAACGAGTCAAATGCTACCTTACTTTAAAACGCGTCAAATGCTACCTTACCCACGGTGAGCAATGCAGCATTTTCCGCGTTTGATTATGATTTAGAGGTGCGTAGCTGCTCACCTCTCCGACGGTGTTGGTGGCGATACAGATGTATATGCCGTCCACCATGTCCTTCCCAGGCTGCAGTGTGAGCGTGTCTGCGTCTGCACCGTCCAGCGTCTGACGGTCACGCTGCCAGCGCAGCTCCGGCTGCGGCCAGCCGCTCCACTGTACCCGCAGTCGCAGCGGCTGGTCCCCAGGAGCGGACACGGCGCCGCCGTCCGACAGTGAGCCACCCTGCACCTCCCGACTCTCCTGCCGGGCCGGCGTCTGTGACGGCTCCACACAGACCACGCCGGCGTCCACGGCCAGCCCCGCCGCGTCGCGCACCTCACACGAGTACCGGCCGGCGGCGGCGGCCGTGAACGGCTGCACGGTGAGGTCGGCGCAGTCTCGGCCGGCCGAGGGCGGCACGGGCTGGCCGTCCCGCCGCCAGAGGTAGGTGGGCGGCGGCCGCGCCTCCGCCTCACACCGCAGCAGCAGGCGTCCGCCCAGCGGCACCCAGACGCAGGCCGAGTTGGTCTCGGCCAGGGGAGTGACGCGGAGCGGCTGCGGGGGCTGCAGCAGCTCGGCGGCGGCCGCGGCCGGGCCGTCCAGCTGCAGCAGCAGCATCACCGTCTCCTCCACCGTCAGCTGCTGGTCAAACAGGTTGGAGATGCGATCCAGCAGGAAGTGGGACGGCGAGGGGCGCGTCTCGGCCTGCACCAGGTCGGCAGCCGTCAGCACGGTGCAGTACTCGTCTCCGATGTTACCCAGGGCGCGCCAGGCCCCCCCGGCGTCCAGCGCGGACCGCAGGTCACCATAGCGGGGGTGGTTAACCAGCCAGTCCATCACGGCAGGATAGAGTTATCAGAAGTGGCGTGCAGCTGCCGTCTGAAAAGGAAGGGCTGTCATTTATTGTTGTTCTGGGACAGATGTGATCTGATATGTCTGCAGTAAGACTAGCATATCAATCTGTGCTGTGTTGCCAGGCTGTGTTGCCAGGCTGTGTTGCCAGGCTGTGCTGACTGCATGTCCCAGTGGTGTCCAGGCCAGCAATGACTACCAGCACTGACATGGCATGGCATCAAGTCACCCTGTTGCCATTGTATGGCACATGCTATGTGAATGTGCTCCACAGGGGAGGGAGTACATAAACATCATGCTCTGATTGGCTTTTGTTGAGTGAGGTACCTGGTGGGTGTGGGGTCTGGTCAGGGACATGTTGGTAGAGGTTGGGCAGTCAAGTTGGCTAGGTCACGTGACTGCACTGGCCTGTGTCATGACTCTGCTTATGTCAGATTGTTGCATATGTTCCTCTGTATCGCCAGTCTAGTATTAACAACAAACTGCCAGACTTGTGCTTGATTCCAGTTGAATCAAATCTAATTCCAGAATGGATTCTGTTTGAACTTGAATAAGATCTGATTATACTGGCAATTGTATGGAATCAGAATCAGGTGAAATCAATCACTTGCAGGAACTGGTGGAATCATAATTAGAATCAAGATTGATTTCAAGTGATATCACTGTATTTGCATTGCAAAATCACAGTATGTACATTTCCCTCAGATAAATAAATGTATTTGTACAGATACAGCTAAAGCAGAGTTAGTTATGGTTTATTAACTAATGAGGTTCAGGAATAATATGGATGCTCAGTCTGAGCTACTTAATCATACTTATTTAGGTGGAAACATACAACGACCTCTGTTTAAGGCAATGCTAATATTATGCTGACTGAACTGTACCAATATGCCATACTTAATACTGTTTCCATCCATTTCAATAATATATTTCAGCATGTATCATGTTGCAAAATGACAGCTTTAAAGACATAAAAGAAGAGACCTAGAAGCAAAGTGCAACAAAGAGCCTCTTGGGTCCATCTGAGGTTGCACCCCCCCCCCCCCCTCTCCTCCACCAGTCTCACCCCTTCACCCTCTCCTCCACCAGTCTCGCCCCTTCACCCCCTCCTCCACCAGTCTCGCCCCTTGACCTCCTCCCCCACCAGTCTTGCCCCTTCACCCCCTCCCCCACTATAGTGGGGGAGGGGGTGAAGGGGTGAGACTATAGTCTCGCCCCTTCACCCCTCCTCCACCAGTCTTGCCCCTTCACCCCCTCCTCCACCAGTATCAACCCTTCACCCCCTCCTCCACCAGTCTCGCCCCTTCACCCCCTCCTCCACCAGTCTCGCCCCTTCACCCCCTCCTCCACCAGTCTTGCCCCTTCACCCCCTCCTCCACCAGTCTTGCCCCTTCACCCCCTCCTCCACCAGTCTCGCCCCTTCCTCCACCAGTCTCGCCCCTTCCTCCACCAGTCTCGCCCCTTCCTCCACCAGTCTCGCCCCTTCACCCCCTCCTCCACCAGTCTCGCCCCTTCACCCCCTCCTCCACCAGTCTCGCCCCTTCACCCTGTCCTCCACCAGTCTTGCCCCTTCACCCCCTCCTCCACCAGTCTCGCCCCTTCACCCCCTCCTCCACCAGTCACCCCTTCTCCCCCTCCTCCACCAGTCTCGCCCCTTCATCCCCTCCTCCACCAGTCTCGCTCCTTCACCCCCTCCTCCACCAGTCTCGCCCCTTCACCCCCTCCTCCACCAGTCTCGCCCCTTCACCCCCTCCTCCACCAGTCTCGCCCCTTCACCCCCTCCTCCACCAGTCTCGCCCCTTCAACCCCTCCTCCACCAGTCTCGCCCCTTCACCCCCTCCTCCACCAGTCTCGCCCCTTCACCCCCTCCTCCACCAGTATCGCCCCTTCACCCCCTCCTCCACCAGTCTCGCCCCTTCACCCCCTCCTCCACCAGTCTCACCCCTTCACCCCCTCCTCCACCAGTCTCGCCCCTTCACCCCCTCCTCCACCAGTCTCGCCCCTTCACCCCCTCCTCCACCAGTCTCGCCCCTTCACCCCCTCCTCCACCAGTCTCGCCCCTTCACCCCCTCCTCCACCAGTCTCGCCCCTTCACCCCCTCCTCCACCAGTCTCGCCCCTTCACCCCCTCCTCCACCAGTCTCGCCCCTTCACCCCCTCCTCCACCAGTCTCGCCCCTTCACCCCCTCCTCCACCAGTCTCGCCCCTTCACCCCCTCCTCCACCAGTCTCGCCCCTTCACCCCCTCCTCCACCAGTCTCGCCCATTCAAATCACCTTACTCTACCTGCATAAAAGAAGCCTAATCCCACGAGTATTTATGAACTAATCCCTTCTCTGTTAAGTGCTCTAATATAATTTTGTTTTTTCTAATATAATTTTGAAGGAAGCAAGTGTCACTGCATCAGCGACACGCTGTTCGGCGGCCGGCTCTCGCGAGAGCGTTCACCGACGTCACACAGGGCAGTGTCGTCATAATGAGTGACGTCGGCTCGCGGCCGCCGAACACCGGCGAGCAAACCCGTTAGCAAGCCATGCTAGCGCTCTTTTTCAATCGCTAGAATGCCGCTCGCGCGCGAGCACGTGACGTCACGAAGGGGGCACGCGTACATGAAACTGTGCGCGTATCGTCATCGTTTGCTCGCTCCTGATTGATGAATCGAACGTTGCTAGGCAACCTGCGAGTTCACTAGCACTGGCTAGCGTGAGAGCCGGCAGCCGAACAGGGCTCCGGCAGCCGAACAGGGCTCCGGCAGCCGAACAGGGCTCAGAGCCCTGTTCGGCTGCCGGCTCTCACGCTAGCCAGTGCTAGTGGGCTCGCAGGTTGCCTAGCAACGTGCGATTCACCAATCAGGAGCGAGCAAACGATGACGACACGCGCACAGTTTCATGTACGCGTGCCCCCTTACGTGACGTCACGTGCTCGCGCGCGAGCGGCATTCCAGCGATTGAAAAAGAGCGCTAGCATGGCTTGCTAACGGGTTTGCTCGCCGGTGTTCGGCGGCCGCGAGCTGACGTCACTCATTATGACGACACTGCCCTGTGTGACGTCGGTGAGCGCTCTCGCGAGAGCCGGCCGCCGAACAGCGTAGCTTATTCCAAATATGGTACAACCAAGGCCGTGTATAAGAGAGGTAGAGTCATCCGGGGATTTTAGCACCCCAATCGCTAAAACATTAGCGTGACGTCACTGGTGCAATGGTCCGACTCAGCGCTGTCGCCGCACGCGGCTCGGTGCGGTGCGAATATTCCGAACGGGATACGGATAGTTGCGCGCGCCTAAGGTACGATCCTATTTAAGATTACGTTTACCGCGGATAATTATCCCTCCCTTAATTCATGCTGAGAGGAGACGGCCATACGCTGCCCCGGTCTCTGTGAGGGCGACTGGCGAGCAGGGGCGGATCCAGGATTCTTTAAGGGGGGGGCGGCAGGGCATAGGGGCGCATTTTTCGGGGAACAGGGACGCATTTTTTCCGGGGATCAGGGGCGCATTTTTTTTTCTCGGGAAATTGGGGCGTTTTTTTTCAAATATGCACAGGGGTGGATCTAGGATTTTTCCGAATGGGGTGGGCGGTGGACCCAGGGGGCGGCATTTTCGCCGTCAAAGGGGACACCATAGTGTCCCCATGGTGTGATTTGAATTGTGATCAAGAATGTATCATTTGAATGTGAATGTGAATATCATGAAACTTGATGTACGTAGGTACGTACTATGACTAACAAAATGTACGTACCAAATTTGTGAAGTAGGCTGATAAAAGAATAAAATAGTCAGCTGTGTTTGTTTACATTTTTCATAGAACTCCTTGGCCCGGCCCAAGGCTGTATAAACCGGGGGCGCGCAAGTTGTTTGGTAGCCGTGACATCACCATGGCAGTCGAATCCCGCTCCACAGTGGCAATGCAAAGAGGCTTGGTAGTTACCCCCCCCCCCCCCCTTAATTTGTTATCTAAGAGAGATGAATGCAAGTATTTATGCTCAATGGGAAGCTCGTTTCTTTAAAATTCCTGGGATGGCCTCCGATTTTACCTGAGACACTCCAAATCGTTTACAATTATCGGTCGAGTGGAGGCATGTTCCGCCCACACGGCGCGCCGGAGCGGGGGTCCGCTGTCAGGGGCTGTACACCGCCGCCGCCGCGCCGGCCGTAAGTTGGTAAGGACCGCTGCGACGCCTTGCCAGAGACTGTACCGCCGCGGGGCCAGTCGGCCGCCGCCGCTGGCTGGCCGGCCCGGCGGCGGCCTGGTGATTCATAATATCCGGCCTGAATGCAAACTCTGTTACAGCTGACTAATTGTGACGTATCGTTAAAATGGTGTTTAACATTTGTACAATAAAACCGATGTACCAATCAACTTTAAATATCATTTTCATTCGAATACACACAAAGTTGTATTAAATATATTTCGTTTTCTTTACAGATATATTCCGATGTGATTACCTTATCCTAATATATAGTTGAAATTCTAGAAGAAAATAAGAACTATTCCAAAAAGTGTACCGGAAATAGTTGATGTGGTAACATAGTTAGTTTATTATAGCTTGAACCAGGCGTGATGCAGTTATGGCAGTCGCCAAACTTGAACCTAGTCATTGCTATAAAAGACTGGTATAAACGCCCGGCCAGTAGCATAGCAGTTTTGCAAGGTTGGCTTCTCTTCATTTCCCAAGCGAAGTCCTTTTGAACGTGAAGGTCAAGGTGCCTGGCAACGATTTGCCCAAGCTTCAGCTTCCTTGTCAAAACCGATAACGGGTTATCTTGTCAATCTTTAATGCCTGTGTAAAATGGAGTACGAAACTTTGCGCTTTTTAAGCTGGACCAGTTTTCGTATAGTTGGTGTATTGCTCTTTTATTATCTGCTTAGCGTTCTTGATATATTCTTTGGATCACTGATCATTATATTAGCTGCTTTTCCTGCAGCCATCATTTATTATCATATCCCACCTCCACCAAAGACAAATGTCCAGAAAGTGTTTGCCAAGCTTGACAATGTCACAGTTGGTGCACATCGTGCTGGCTGTCTGGATGCACCAGAAAACAGCTTAGCTGCTCTTTATAAGGTAATTGGGGAATTAATGCAAAATGTGTCTGCTTTTTCTTATTCTGCTAATTTTTGTATCAACTTGAATAACAATGGAAACTGATTACTGAAACCTAATTATGGAGTAAGTGATGAGAATTATCATACTTAAGCTATGTAAATGTGCTAACAAATCATGTGAATGTGATGTAATATGTTGCTTCTTACTTCTTGTAAATTATAGTCCCCCAAGGGTGTTCCTTCTTTCAACTGTGGGCAGGAAATTATGAGGCTATTAATCAGGAACTCTCATATGTACAGTGGGATGTCATGCATGATATGAATGCAGAAGATGCTTGGTTGTACTTCAGGGAGAAGCTTCATTGCTGCAGGAGTAAACATGTCCCTCGCTTCAAGGTCAGAAAGAAACTGAAACTTGTCCACCTGGTGGACAAGGAATTGGGAAGGCAAGTCAGACAAAAGTATCAAACCTACAAAACATATAGGTGCCACCAGACAAAGGAAAAATTAACCTATGCACTGCAGGAGTTTGCGCTGAACACAAACTGCAGGGGGGTTGATTTCCGCCCCGTGAGATCTCAAAACCTATACAACATAGCGACAAGCGGAAAGCGGTGTTTGATAGCGTGATACAAGTTCTATCGAAAGTATTTCAGTAATTTTTTTTAGGTTAGGTCAAAATTGAGGTCACCAGAGGTCATCAAAGGTCAAATTTTTCATTTTTTCTGTTTTAGGACTTAGCTCCAGAAATTCCCATATATCTTGGAAACTATGCTAGCTAGAAACAAACAGAAAAAAGCGATCACCAGTCATTGGAATTTGGAATCGACAAGGTGTCCTCAAATTTGATCTCGGGTCAATATTTGAGGCTCCAGAGGTCAAAAAAGAAAACAATGCTGATTTTTTCCAAACCGTTTTTGCTAATAACTTTTTACCTAATAAAGATAACTGAAAACTGTTAACGCCATTGTGTTTGCCTCTTCAAGGCGCTTCAAATGATATACATTTGACAGTGTTAGGTCAACTTCAAAATTTGACTTCAGGTCACATGACCTTGACCTGATGTCAAGACCCAAGCAGGTCATGTTGCATATAAGGAGACGTGCCTCGACGATACAAACACATTGCTGTCGGTTTTACTTCTCTATCTTCATTATGCCACAAGTTATTTTTTTTTTTTAAGTGATTGTAACCTTGGATGACCTCAAATGACCCCAAGGGGTCACTGAACAAAACTTACTCTTGGATCATCAATAATATCCTATAATAACATGATCCAGAAGTAATTGGCCTAATATCATGCATATCCTTGAAATAGGAAGCATTTTACTATTTCCCCATTGACTTATGGGAGGTCACGAAATTGACCTAACCTTAGGTTACCGATATCAAAATTCTGAGATAAACAAATTGTAAGTATTTATGACCTCATGACACCCTGTATGTTTCAAATTGATCGGTGAGAAACTCTGGCTCTGGCACAACTGCAAACGTTTTTGGAGGTGGGGTCACTTGACCTAGTCTGGTGACCTGACCTAAGATGACCCGAGGTTCATTTTGTTTTCGAAGTGTGCGCAATTGATGTCCTAACAGGTATGCTAAAACTCGGCGGCGCTGCGCGCCGCCGTTTTTTTTCGCTATCTGCGAAAAACCTGAGGGGAGGGGGGGGGGGGGGGGGGCAGAAATCAACCCCCCCCCCCCCCCCCTGCAGTGTGCGGGTTAAGGAAGTTTGCGTAACGGCGAACGAAAACATCCGGCGAAAAAATAATTAAACGGAGACAACCTAACAGTCAACGCAAGGAACGAAAACCCAATGAACATTTCACAACAAAAATATTACAGATAGCATGTCACTTCACCGCTCACGTAACTTGTCACCTCAATGTCCACGTCTCTTCACTTCAACGACGCGACCCGAGTCTATCGACAGCTCATGGACGGCCAGCGAGTTCTGACTGACTGGAACGAATCTATGGTAACGCTGCGTTCCTCTTATTACTGCTGCCTTGGCGAAGCGCTCTTTTGAGGCCGTCTGATTTCCGCTACTTTTGAGCCATGCACATAAATGAATTCGATTGACGAAGTGAAGCTACCACTGATATATCCAGGCCTCGACATCTAACATTTTGTTTGGATAAGGGCGTCGCAGGTTCGCATTATAGGCAGCACGCTTGACCGTTCCCCCGATGCCATCGCAAGCGCTCTTCCCATGCGAAGTGGCAAAAAAATCCACTCACACTTTACGCCAAAATCGTCTTCTTGGTGACACATGTTAAAGGGACACTGCCTCTATCGGATGATATCGCAAAAACCGGCTTAAAGGGAATAGTTCACCTTTAACATGGAGTTTTGGACTGAGATAGCAGATTTGTAGAGCAGATCTCAAAATTAGTTGTGGTGAAAGAATTACCTCCCTACGTTAAGTAATTTCGACAGGACTAGTGGGCCCGGTTTCATATCCGCTGTTCCGGGCCACGATCGGGACATCTCGCTCGCCGCTCGCTGCCGCCGGCTCGCTGCCGCCGGCTCGCCGCCGGAGGCAGGTACACTCTCTGGCACGTCGTCTATGGTCACGACGCCTCGTTAATATCCGCTCAGCCGCCCGGGCGGCGTGGCGGCCCCTTGTCAGAGACTGTACTTAGCGTCAGGCGGAGCGGGGCGGAGCGGGGCGGAGCCAGAACGCCAGCTGCTAACGTACGATTTCTCGTGAAATAGAAAGAGAAACTTACTTCTTTCTCCACATATATCTATCAGTTGTCCAAACCAAAGTCATATTCGTAGTTTTGAGCTCAAGATGCACCTAATGGTTGAACTTCAAGACAACTTTCAAGGTGACCCTTAACCTATTCCCTTTAAACAAGTCCTTGGGACTACTTATGATTTTTAATGGTCCTCAAAGGCTTACCCAAGCAGCGCAACCACACCAAAAGCAATCATTTATTTCATGTTTCATAAGAATCTAAAAACTGTTTACATTTTATACGCACCGCTACATATATGGATTATGGAAGCATTTGTTCCAGTTAACTGCATCTGACCAACCGTCAGCTGACGCTATTGCAACAATTGAATGAGGCGGCAATGCACTTATACATTGTGGTTCCTGTTAACTACATGAAACGAATCTGGCTCATCTGGCGCACTTCAGTTGTTGCTAAAAAAGCCTTGGTCGGAATCAAAATCCCTTTGGAAAAATCCAAATCCCTTTCGGAATTAAACTTATCCCTTCGGAATTAATATTTGCTTTTATCCACGTATTAAATGGTGCATACTAAGAAATGCAATGTTTTCTGACATTACAAATTTCGACAGAATGCTTAAGGAAAAAATATCACTATTTACAATTGTTGCACAACGCTGCAATTAATTGATTTTGGTGCGTAGTAGTGAGCGGACTCGTCAAGGTCATTGTCCGGAAGAAAACCGAACTGTGAACGATGATATTGGGCGACTGGGCGCGAATTTCGAAAAGCGGATTTATAGTGTTTATCAGATTCGATTGCTCTTTAACATATATTTTTTGTATTGTATTTTACATTAAAGAAACAGTGTCCCTTTAACGAAATTAAACATGTTCTTGTACTGCGCAGCACATCCGCCTGCAAAATAGTGGATCTTGGTAACTTGTAGGACAATGTTTGGGATTCTTTGGACAACTTCGGTGGCAAACCAGGGGCGCAGCCAGACCTTGAGAAAGGGTGGGGGCAAGCCCCTGGGAGAGACCCCCACTCCAAAAAAATAACCCTGGATATGAAAAACTCTACGAATTTCGGCCACCTTATTTTGTGAGGCACCCCTTTTAATAATTTGTCTTCGTCTACTTTTGATGAACTGGATTGGACCAGGACCCTCAGTAGGCATTGTACTGAGCGAATTACTAATTTGTATTGTTACGTACAGGAGATAAAAACCTATCTTAGCTGACAACAGATGGGGGTCGACTTTTGAGTGTGGGGGCGTCTGAAATGACGAAAAACATGTACCTCCATTTGTATACGTGTAGTTAAGCCTTTGCAACATTTTGTATGTGGATTTTCATGTTATAGTAGGTAGGTACTTGTTAGTTAGCGCCACGAAGCGGCGCGACATTTTTACGGGTTTGCCTGATAAAACCCAGAAATATAGGCGGTGGGTGTGCCTTGTAGAGGATAAGAAGCTAAAACTGTTATTAATTCAATTCAGCGTTACGACGAACCGATGACGATGACTATGGCTTCGTTGTGACAATGACTACCGATGTGACGCCGCGAAGCAGCGTGAAAATGTTAATTTTAGGTCCTGGAAAACGAAATTTGAATATTGGAACCAGACCGGAGTGGAGCCAAGGAGGGGTTGGGTGGGTGCGACTGACCCTATTATCTCCTGATTACTGGAACCTGAAGGCATGTGGATACTTTTGCATGGCATTGGGTATTCCGGCAAGTAACGTCGGATATATATTTCCATCACCTTCATGGATGCATAATGTGCATTGCTTATTACCTACTGTTTTGAACATACCTGTACCATTTTTTTTTGCGGGGGATAGAGGTTAAAGGAAATAGTTAACTTTCGGAGAGAAAAAAATTAAGAACACGATTTTATTATATTTTTTAATACAGTTTCCTTTGATCTTTTCAAAAATGGTCCTACATCGCGCCAATTCAGGACAGAAGGTCGTAAATTATTAAGTTTATGGTGTGCGTTATTGGTCTGCGCATGCGCCCTGGTAGTGCTGGCACTTTCAGATGGTACGGTATATCATATATGCGCCGCATTTCTTCGCCAAAAAGTCAAATATCTTCGGCTGGAGAGTCTTTTCAGACAAGAACAGTTGCAGATAGGGATTTATCAACAGGGGCTACAAAACTGCTATTTCAGTTAAAAACCCCATGTTGAAGGTGAACTATTTCCTTTAAGGGGGTTTGGTCATTTTGGGGGCGCGTTCACCCCCACCACCCTCCACCTGCAGTGCCAGTGGCGGTATTCTACTGCAAATGCCTTAAAATGTTGTATTGGCAAAACACTGAAGTATTCACAAAATATAATACAATATTTTTTTAGAAATATTACCTTTTTTATTGTTTTCCTATCTCAAGATAAATAGTAAAGCTTCAATATGAAAAAATGGAATTTTTGACTGGGAATGGGTATAGGCACAACAAATAAACAAATGTGACGTCATCAAAAAATCCAAAGTCAAAATTGTGAAAATCGGAGGTTATAAAAATGTTGCCCAGTTCATTGCGGTCACGACCATATGCCTTATGATGAATTATGTTCAGTGGTTTGGGAGCTATATGCCTCCAAAGATTACCGTGCAGCGTGATCTCGCAAAAATGCCCGAAGCTATATATTGAGAACCGTTGGCCTTAGGGATCTGCCGATGCCAACATCGACTTCAGAGCACAAGATAACCCTATAGACAAAATTTCATCAAAATCAAAAATGTGGCGGTGTGGTCGACCCTTGGTCGATCCGTCGTGGAATGCCCCTAAATTCTAAATTATAAATAACATTTTGCTCTTAAGTCACACTTATTTTGACAGCGAAGGGGCAAATATTTTACTCCTTCGCTAATGTTAAAAGGCCATATATAAGCCGCGCCACAAATGTCAGTGCGCCATAAAAAAACGCATAGATGACGTCACGCCCAAGAAAGAACCACGTATGTCACGGTTTTCGGTTGATTGACATACGTGGTTCTTTGTATTGCATAGCGAAAAGCAAATTGAGCATATGGCGGCTGAAGGGATGACAACCCCTGGGGAGAGAGACACACTATATTGTTGTTGGTCTCTCAGCACAGGAGTCTGTTTCTGGGCCTCTCAGCACAGGAGTCTGTTTCTGATGTTTCACATGTAAGTTTATAAGATTGGTTTAGGAAGAAACGTCTTCATTATCTCGGTAAAGTTTTACCTGAAGTCCAACTAAAAGATGATGCATATATTTTGCACTCTGAGAGTTTTTGTTAGTGTGCTGATTCTGCATCTGATTACCATTTGAGGGGCAAATGAGTCCGAAACCTTACCTGACCAACCATCATAGATGTCGATTTATATACTTTTGAGGTGGCCTCGCCCCCCCCCCCCCCCATCCAATGATGAGTTCGCTCCCCCCCCCCATGATGTTCTCTCGCCCCCCCCCCCCCAATGATGTTCTCTCGCCCCCCCCCCCCCAATAAATACTTTCCGCCCTTAGATTAATTGATATATAGGTACAGGCATAGGTGGGGCATTCCACAGTAAGACAACCGGCGGGTGCCGTCCGACCATTTTTAATGTTCTTGAAAAGTTGTGCATTGGGGGTTTCAAGGGCGGATAATTCATTGGTGGTGACCAAAAAATTCCCCACAAAAATATTTCCCAAAATACGGCCTTCCGTATATTCCCAAGTTCACTGTGCAGACCTATTTTTTGACGACCAATAACTCCGAGACTAAAAAGGCGATTTTGGAGAGAGAAAAAAAATGTTTGGATCGGGATTAGTCTAAGAACAATTTGGCAATCGCGGATTTTTGATTTTTTTGATTTTTGTCACGACCTCGTGACCTACTTTTTGCGCCGTAACCTGATTGATCTGTTGGGAACGGAAATTATCATTTTCGTCTGATGACGATTTGAGCTTCATTGATGTCTTTTCGTATATCAAAAATAAAAAAGTGGGGTTCGACCTGTAAAAAAAAACACTTTTGGGCACTTCCACAGTAAGACAACCATTTTTTTTTTTCAAATTTGCCGTCCGACCATTTTTATTTTCTTGAAAAGTTGTGCACTGGGGGTTTCAAGGGCGGATAATTCCTTGGTGGTGACCAAGCAAGTCCCCAAAGAAATATTTTCCAAGATAAGGCCTTCCGAAAATTTCCCGAGTTCACTGTGCAGGCCTAATTTTGACAACCAATAACTCCGAGACTATAGAAGCGATTTTGATAACTTTTTTTTGTTTGGATGGGGTCAAAGAACAATTTGGAAATCTCGGATTTTCGATTTTCATTTTGTTGTCACGTGACCTCGTGACCTATATTTTGCGCCGTGACCTTGACCTGTTGGAAACTGAAATTACAATTTTCGTCTGATGACGATTTGAGTTCCATTGATGTCCTTTCGTATAAAAAAATCTGAAAGGTGGGGTTCGACCTGTAAAAGCTACTTTTGACCCTTGCAATGCTGACATAATACGCTGTTTGGGTACGTTTTGGGTACTGGACTTTGTTTCGAAAGCGTATGTCAAGTAGATGCGAAGTTATCGACGGACAAGTTCCTGAACAGCGTATTACGTCAGCATTGCAAGACTAAAGCATAATTTTTACATGTCGAACCCTACTTTTTTTTTATACGAAAGGACATCAATGAAGCTCAAATAGTCATCAGGTGAAAATTCTAATTTCAGTTTCTAACAGGTCAAGGTCACGGCGCAAAAAGTATGTCACGAGGTCACGTGACAAAAAAAATTCGCAAATCCGTGATTGCCAAATTGTTCTTCGACTAATCCTGATCCAAACACAAAAAAGAAAGTTTATCAAAATAGTTTGTTTAGTCTCGGAGTTATTGGTCGTCAAAATTAGGCCTGCACAGTGAACTTTGGAAAATACGGAAGGCCGTATCTTGGAAAATATTTTTGGGGGATTTGTTTTTGGGTCACCACAAATGAATTCCCCGCCCTTGAAACCTCCAGTGCACAACTTTTCAAGAAAATTAAAGATGGTCGGATGGCAAAAAAAAATGGTTGTTTTACTGTGGAATGCCCCAGTTGTCGATTTATGTACTTGTGGAGTGACCCTCCCTCTCCCCCCATGTTGAGTTCGGCCTCCAAAAGGTGCTCTCGCCCCCCCCCTAATGTTTTCTGGCCACTGGCGTATCCAAGGAGCCCGAAGGGCCAGCCTTCCAAATCGCCTGAAGTCGGCCAAAAAAATGGCGCATTTCCTAATTTAAATGCAAATCTACGCATTTTTTTACGAAGGGAAGTACGTTTTAAATCACCATGAATGTCATTCATGAAAAGGCCAAATCCGGTGATTTTTTAAAAGAATTGTGTGACTGGGCTTTGGTCTCTCCAAAGCAGCTTCTTTGCTGTTCTGGCATAACGAAAACGATTATTCACGCTCAAGCGTAGAACCTTTGCCAAGCCTGCGAGGGCCCCATGCCGACATGATATGGCCGTTTACTACTTTGAGAGGACCCTCAATCGATCTAAAAGGACGATTTTCCGGCCTGAGAGCCTTAAGTCGGTAAGAGAGGAACAATGAACATCCGCTTCTTTGAGAGGATCATCGATCGACCTGAGATGGCGATCGTCCGGTCTGAAAGACCCCTTGCCAAGTGTAGAAAGGCTTTACCTATATGCTAGTCTGAGAGGGTCCTTACAAGGCCTGAGAGAAGTAGTCTGAGAGGGCCTGTGCAATACCTGAGAATTCCCTAGGCTTATCCACGAGGGCCATTCATTGTCAGGCCCGAGAGGGCCCTGTGCCAGTTTGAAATTTTGAGATTCTCGGCCATTCTGAAAGCCATTGGTCGGTCGGAGGCTCGGCCAAAACTTTGGTTTGAGGTGCCGTCCGACACAAGGCCAAAACTCGTATGGCTTTATTTTTGCGTTAAGAACTGATTAATTTAAACAGACTTGTTGTACCTATTCCTTACATTTTCTTTTACA
>JAXIVJ010002311.1:35000-107500 GCA_036785665.1 Chirona hameri
ATCTGACCCCACATGACCTCATCTGACCTCCATCTGACCTCCATCTGACCCCATCTGACTCCATCTACTCCATCTGACCCCATCTGACCCCATCTGACTCCATCTGACCCCATCTGACCCCATCTGACCTCCATATGACCTCCATCTGACCCCATCTGACCTCCATCTGACCATCTGACCCCATTTGACCCCATCTGACCCCATCTGACCTCCATCTGACCTCCATCTGACCCCACATGACCTCATCTGACCTCCATCTGACCCCATCTGACCTCCATCTGACCTCTATCTGACCCCATCTGACCCCATCTGACCTCCATATGACCTCCATATGACCTCCATCTGACCTCCATCTGACCCCCATCTGACCTCCATCTGACCCCATCTGACCCCATCTGACCTCCATCTGACCCCATCTGACCTCTATCTGACCTCCATCTGACCTCCATCTGACCCCTATCTGACCCCATCTGACCATCTTACCTACATCTGACCCCATCTGACCTCCATCTGACCTCCATCTGACCCCATCTGACCCCATCTGACCCCATCTGACCCCATCTGACCCCATCTGACCTCCATCTGACCTCCATCTGACCCCTATCTGACCCCATCTGACCATCTTACCTCCATCTGACCCCATCTGACCTCCATCTGACTTCCATCTGACCTCCATCTGACCTCCATCTGACCATCTGACCTCCATCTGACCCCATCTGACCTCCATATGACCTCCATCTGACCCCACATGACCTCATCTGACCTCCATCTGACCTCCATCTGACCTCCATCTGACCTCCATCTGACTCCATCTGACCCCATCTGACCCCATCTGACCCCATCTGACCCCATCTGACCCCATCTGACCCCATCTGACCCCATCTGACCTCGATCTGACCCCTGTGTGCAGATCCGGCGTCGTCAGCCGCAGGTGATGGCGTGTATGGCGTGGCGTCCCCACATCTGCTGCTATGCCAGCTACTCTCAGCAGGATGGCCCCAGCCAGCGGCGCCACTCCAATCCGGTCACCCACGTGGCAGGTGGGTCAGGAGTCACTCACTCCACTCACTCCACTCACTCCACTCACTCCGCTCACTCCGCTCACTCTGCTCACTCCGCTCACTCCGCTCACTCCCCTCACTCCGCTCACTCCCCTCACTCCGCTCACTCCGCCCACTCCGCTCCACTCCGCTCACTCCGCTCACTCCCCTCACTCCCCTCACTCCACTCACTCTCTAACTCCACTCACTCCTAACTCCACTCACTCCTAACTCCACTCACATCCTAACTCCACTCACTCCTAACTCCACTCACTCCTAACTCACTCACTCCTAACTCTACTCACTCCTAACTCCACTCACTCCTAACTCCACTCACTCTAACTCCACTCACTCTAACTCACTCACTCCTAACTCCACTCACTCCTAACTCCACTCACTCCTAACTCACTCACTCCTACTCACTCACTCCTAACTCCACTCACTCCTAACTCCACTCACTCCTAACTCCACTCACTCCTAACTCCACTCACTCCTAACTCCACTCACTCCTAACTCCACTCACACTCCTAACTCCACTCACTCCTAACTCCACTCACTCCAACTCCACTCACTCTAACTCCACTCACTCCTAACTCCACTCACTCCTAACTCCACTCACTCCTAACTCCACTCACTCCTAACCTCCACTCACTCCTAACTCCACTCACTCCTAACTCCACTCACTCCTAACTCCACTCACTCCTAACTCCACTCACTCCTAACTCCACTCACTCCTAACTCCACTCACTCCTAACTCCACTCACTCCTAACTCCACTCACTCCTAACTCCACTCACTCCTAACTCCACTCACTCCTAACTCCACTCACTCCTAACTCCACTCACTCCTAACTCCACTCACTCCTAACTCCACTCACTCCTAACTCCACTCACTCCTAACTCCACTCACTCCTAACTCCACTCACTCCTAACTCCACTCACTCCTAACTCCACTCACTCCTAACTCCACTCACTCCTAACTCCACTCACTCCTAACTCCACTCACATCCTAACTCCACTCACTCCTAACTCCACTCACTCCTAACTCCACTCACTCCTAACTCCACTCACTCCTAACTCCACTCACTCCTAACTCCACTCACTCCTAACTCCACTCACTCCTAACTCCACTCACTCCTAACTCCACTCACTCCTAACTCCACTCACTCCTAACTCCACTCACTCCTAACTCCACTCACTCCTAACTCCACTCACTCCTAACTCCACTCACTCCTAACTCCACTCACTCCTAACTCCACTCACTCCTAACTCCACTCACTCCTAACTCCACTCACTCCTAACTCCACTCACTCCTAACTCCACTCACTCCTAACTCCACTCACTCCTAACTCCACTCACTCCTAACTCCACTCACTCCTAACTCCACTCACTCCTAACTCCACTCACTCCTAACTCCACTCACTCCTAACTCCACTCACTCCTAACTCCACTCACTCCTAACTCCACTCACTCCTAACTCCACTCACTCCTAACTCCACTCACTCCTAACTCCACTCACTCCTAACTCCACTCACTCCTAACTCCACTCACTCCTAACTCCACTCACTCCTAACTCCACTCACTCCTAACTCCACTCACTCCTAACTCCACTCACTCCTAACTCCACTCACTCCTAACTCCACTCACTCCTAACTCCACTCACTCCTAACTCCACTCACTCCTAACTCCACTCACTCCTAACTCCACTCACTCCTAACTCCACTCACTCCTAACTCCACTCACTCCTAACTCCACTCACTCCTAACTCCACTCACTCCTAACTCCACTCACTCCTAACTCCACTCACTCCTAACTCCACTCACTCCTAACTCCACTCACTCCTAACTCCACTCACTCCTAACTCCACTCACTCCTAACTCCACTCACTCCTAACTCCACTCACTCCTAACTCCACTCACTCCTAACTCCACTCACTCCTAACTCCACTCACTCCTAACTCCACTCACATCCTAACTCCACTCACTCCTAACTCCACTCACTCCTAACTCCACTCACTCCTAACTCCACTCACTCCTAACTCCACTCACTCCTAACTCCACTCACTCCTAACTCCACTCACTCCTAACTCCACTCACTCCTAACTCCACTCACTCCTAACTCCACTCACTCCTAACTCCACTCACTCCTAACTCCACTCACTCCTAACTCCACTCACTCCTAACTCCACTCACTCCTAACTCCACTCACTCCTAACTCCACTCACTCCTAACTCCACTCACTCCTAACTCCACTCACTCCTAACTCCACTCACTCCTAACTCCACTCACTCCTAACTCCACTCACTCCACTCACTCCACTCACTCCACTCACTCCACTCACTCCACTCACTCCACTCACTCCACTCACTCCACTCACTCCACTCACTCCACTCACTCCACTCACTCCACTCACTCACTCCACTCACTCCACTCACTCCAGCGACTCCATTCTCACTCTCTCGCTCTCTCGCTCTCTCGCTCTCTCGCTCCCTCGCTCTCTCGCTCTCTCGCTCTCTCGCTGTCTCGCTGTCTCGCTCTCTCGCTCTCTCACTCTCTCGCTCTCTCGCTCTCTCGCTCTCTCGCTCTCTCGCTCTCTCGCTCTCTCGCTCTCTCGCTCTCTCGCTCTCTCGCTCTCTCGCTCTCTCGCTCTCTCGCTCTCTCGCTCTATACAGGGCTGGAAGGGGAGTTGGTGAGTTAGACGGCTCCCGCCCATCCGGCTCTGTGTATCAGAACTAGAAGTGCACGGCAAACGTCCGTTCTCTGCTCCAGTCGCTATATTGACCGTACACGGCAGACGTCCGTTCTCGGCTCCAGTCGCTATATTGACCGTACACGGCAGACGTCCGTTCTCGGCTCCAGTCGCTATATTGACCGTACACGGCAGACGTCCGTTCTCGGCTCCAGTCGCTATATTGACCGTACACGGCAGACGTCCATTCTCGGCTCCAGTCGCTATATTGACCGTACACGGCAGACGTCCGTTCTCGGCTCCAGTCGCTATATTGACCGTACACGGCAGACGTCCGTTCTCGGCTCCAGTCGCTACATTGACCGTACACGGCAGACGTCCGTTCTCGGCTCCAGTCGCTACATTGACCGTACACGGCAGACGTCCGTGCTCGGCTCCAGTCGCTATATTGACCGTACACGGCAGACGTCCGTTCTCGGCTCCAGTCGCTATATTGACCGTACACGGCAGACGTCCGTGCTCGGCTCCAGTCGCTACATTGACCGTACACGGCAGACGTCCGTTCTCGGCTCCAGTCGCTACATTGACCGTACACGGCAGACGTCCGTGCTCGGCTCCAGTCGCTATATTGACCGTACACGGCAGACGTCCGTTCTCGGCTCCAGTCGCTATATTGACCGTACACGGAAGACGTCCGTTCTCGGCTCCAGTCGCTATATTGACCGTACACGGCAGACGTCCGTTCTCGGCTCCAGTCGCTATATTGACCGTACACGGCAGACGTCCGTTCTCGGCTCCAGTCGCTGTATTGACCGTACACGGCAGACGTCCGTTCTCGGCTCCAGTCGCTATATTGACCGTACACGGCAGACGTCCGTTCTCGGCTCCAGTCACGTCCGTTCTCGGCTCCAGTCGCTATATTGACCGTACACGGCAGACGTCCGTTCTCGGCTCCAGTCACTATATTGACCGTACACGGCAGACGTCTGTTCTCGGCTCCAGTCACTATATTGACCGTACACGGCAGACGTCCGTCCTCGGCTCCAGTCACTATATTGACCGTACACGGCAGACGTCCGTCCTCGGCTCCAGTCGCCGTGTGTTCCGTTCTCGGCTCCAGTCGCTATATTGACCGTGTGTCGTCTGTGATTGAACAGCGTGCTGCATTGTCGCCCAGGGCCCACACAGCCGATCTTTGGCCTGTTTATCCCCCGAACCAAACTGTAGTCAGCTCCGCTTCCACACACTGCTGAAAATGCGCACCAAAAGCGACTGCTTGTGTCCCAATATGATTGCTGTCTCTTCGCTGACTTTGGGTACGTTTCCGCACTGCGCCGTATATCGAAGTAACCTTACCACGAATCCCTCGCTGCTGCCTCCATGCTAGTCATAACAAAAAGACAAAGCCAATTGCACCGTATCAGTTATTGAGAGAACACTGAACATGCACATACTTTTGCCTACACTGTACGGCAGAATTTCCCACGCATGGCTCAGCCGCTGGCTTGGAAATAGCCAACCAACGGTGCTTTATTGATCAGGCATGGCTGCGGTCCGAAGGTCATTCAGTATTGGTCACGCTGTACAGTACCGGTCACGCTGTACCCGTGTTTCAGTATCGGTCACGCTGTACAGTACCGGTCACGCTGTACAGTACCGGTCACGCTGTACAGTACCGGTCACGCTGTACAGTACCGGTCACGCTGTACAGTACCGGTCACGCTGTACCCGTGTTTCAGTATCGGTCACGCTGTACAGTACCGGTCACGCTGTACAGTACCGGTCACGCTGTACAGTACCGGTCACGCTGTACAGTACCGGTCACGCTGTACCCGTGTTTCAGTATCGGTCACACTGTACAGTACCGGTCACGCTGTACCCGTGTTTCAGTATGGGTCACGCTGTACCCGTGTCGTAGTATCGGTCACGCTCTACCCGTGTTTCAGTATCGGTCACGCTGTACAGTACCGGTCACGCTGTACCCGTGTTTCAGTATGGGTCACGCTGTACCCGTGTCGTAGTATCGGTCACGCTCTACCCGTGTTTCAGTATCGGTCACGCTGTACAGTACCGGTCACGCTGTACCCGTGTTTCAGTATCGGTCACGCTGTACGGTACCGGTCACGCTGTACCCGTGTTACAGTATCGGTCACGCTGTACCCGTGTTTCAGTATCGGTCACGCTGTACAGTACCGGTCACGCTGTACCCGTGTTACAGTATCGGTCACGCTGTACCCGTGTTTCAGTACCGGTCACGCTGTACAGTACCGGTCACGCTGTACAGTACCGGTCACGCTGTACAGTACCGGTCACGCTGTACAGTACCGGTCACGCTGTACCCGTGTTTCAGTATCGGTCACGCTGTACAGTACCGGTCACGATGTACCCGTGTTACAGTATCGGTCACGCTGTACCCGTGTTTCAGTACCGGTCACGCTGTACCCGTGTTTCAGTATCGGTCACGCTGTACAGTACCGGTCACGCTGTACCCGTGTTTCAGTACCGGTCACGCTGTACCCGTGTTTCAGTATCGGTCACGCTGTACCCGTGTTTCAGTACCGGTCACGCTGTGCCCGTGTTTCAGTAACGGTTACGCTGTACCCGTGTTTCAGTGCCGGTCACGCTGTACCCGTGTTTCAGTACCGGTCACGCTGTACAGTATCGGTTACGCTATACCCGTGTTTCAGTATCGGTCACGTTGTACAGTACCGGTCACGCTGTACCCGTGTTTCAGTACCAGTCACGCTGTACCCGTGTTTCAGTACCGGTGACGCTGTACAGTATCGGTCACGCTGTACAGTACCGGTCACGCTGTACCCGTGTTTCAGTATCGGTCACGCTGTACCCGTGTTTCAGTATCGGTCACGCTGTACCCGTGTTTCAGTATCGGTCACGCTGTACCCGTGTTTCAGTATCGGTCACGCTGTACCCGTGTTTCAGTACCGGTCACGCTGTACAGTACCGGTCACGCTGTACCCGTGTTTCAGTATCGGTCACGCTGTACAGTACCGGTCACGCTGTACCCGTGTTTCAGTATCGGTCACGCTGAACCCGTGTTTCAGTACCGGTCACGCTGTACAGTACCGGTCACGCTGTACCCGTGTTTCAGTATCGGTCACGCTGTACCCGTGTTTCAGTATCGGTCACGCTGTACAGTATCGGTCACGCTGTACAGTACCGATCACGCTGTACCCGTGTTTCAGTATCGGTCACGCTGTACAGTACCGGTCACGCTGTACCCGTGTTTCAGTATCGGTCACGCTGTACAGTACCGGTCACGCTGTACAGTACCGGTCACGCTGTACCCGTGTTTCAGTTTCGGTCACGCTGTACAGTACCGGTCACGCTGTACCCGTGTTTCAGTATCGGTCACGCTGTACCCGTGTTTCAGTATCGGTCACGCTGTACCCGTGTTTCAGTATCGGTCACGCTGTACCTGTGTTTCAGTACCGGTCACGCTGTACAGTACCGGTCACGCTGTACCCGTGTTTCAGTATCGGTCACGCTGAACCCGTGTTTCTCTACCGGTCACGCTGTACAGTACCGGTCACGCTGTACCCGTGTTTCAGTATCGGTCACGCTGTACCCGTGTTTCAGTACCGGTCACGCTGTACAGTACCGGTCACGCTGTACCCGTGTTTCAGTATCGGTCACGCTGCACCCGTGTTTCAGTACCGGTCACGCTGTACAGTACCGGTCACGCTGTACCCGTGTTTCAGTATCGGTCACGCTGTACCCGTGTTTCAGTACCGGTCACACTGTACCCGTGTTTCAGTACCGGTCACACTGTACCCGTGTTTCAGTACCGGTCACGCTGTGCCCGTGTTTCAGCGTCTGCGCTGGACGTGCTGGCGCCGCTGCTGTACATGTCGGTGATGCCCTACCTGCTCGGCCTCTCGGTTCTCCTACTGGAGAAGGACAGCATCACCCAGCGTGCCGTGCGCCGGGTGCGCGAGCTCGACCTCCGTCTAGTCGCCTGGACCGCCAACCACCCGGACGAGAAGGCCTTCCTGGCACGCTACCTGCGTGTACCCTACCTCACCGACTCGCTGGCTGACGACCAGCACCTGGTGGCCGAGAAGTGAACTACGGCCGGACGTAGCCAGCGCCTCTGGTGGGAGGAATCGGAAGTAGGAGGGAGGTCGCCGCCGCCGATATAGCGTACTGAGGGAAGATGGTACTTAGTTCGCCGGTATCGACAGCATATCTCGCGGTTAAATCAGGAACCGGCTGCATGTCATATGTTCATAGTGGGGAACAGGCACAGCACCCATAGTGGTGTTCTGTCACACTGCTCGTTTCTGGGATGTCTTAGAAGACCGACGTGACCTCGCGTCACCCCCGGTAGCATCTTTTCGAGCTTATGGCGCCCCCAGCGCCTCTAGTGACAACTGAGCGAACTAACGGTGCCGCGCCAGATGGCGTGTGTGCGTCTGCGGGAAACCGCGCGACAACACTGACTGGTGATTCTGATTGGTGGCTCGCTCTGGCAGTCTGATGATCCTCACTTTTTGGGTGACGCCGGTGCCGGTAACACTGACAGGGGCTAAATCCAGGCCGTGACGCCGGTGGGCATATTGCCGTTGTGCTGTTGTGCTCAAGACTGACTTTCAAAGTTACATTAGTAGCGATTTGATTGTTAGCATAGTCTATAAAATTCGGAAATGAGACAGCTTCTTGTTCGATTTGAGGCTTCTTTTTTAAAAAAACAATATGTTCAGGGGTTTCGTTCACATGATACGTACGATACGTAGATGATACGTTTTTGCATGGACTTTCTGTTTCACGTTGATGTTTTGCTGTACTGGAATGTTGGCATTGATGGTTACTCAATGTGTGAAGTTGCTGGCGCTTTCCACGCCATGTTTTGTTTCCCTATTGTTAATGCGACCAATTGAAATGGTGGTCGATGTCAGTTTAAGGCAGTTGCAGCCTTGTGGAATGGCCAAGGTCCAACATGGTTCATTGAAGTTGAAATATTTACCCCTATATTAACACGCGCACGGCCGGGGGTTTGCGCCAAGCACGAACGGGGGGGGGATTTCAGCCCCCCCCCCCTATCGAAAGTATATCGGTCATTTTTTTTGCCAGGTCAATATTGAGGTCACCAGAGGTCATCAAGGGTCACATATTCCAGTTTTAGGACCTCGCTCCAGAAACCCCCAGATATATCAGGAACTATGATAGCTAGGAACAAGCGGAAAACAGCAATGGAAAGCTCTTGAACAATGCAATCGCTAAGGTACCCTCAAATTTATATCAGGTCAATAGTTAAGGCTCCAGAGGTCAACAAAGGTCAAAAAGGCTATTTTTGGGCCAAGCTGTTTTCGGAAATAACATTTTACCTAGTAAAGATGCGGCAATAATTTTGACACCATCGTGTTTGTCTTGTCAGGGCCAAGGCGCTTCGAATCATGTTCGTGTTGGCCAGGTTAGGTCAACATATAAATTTGACCTCAGGTCAAGGTCAAGTGGTGACCCAAGTAGGTCAAGTTTCATATTGGGAGACGTGTCTCGATGAGACAAACACATTAGTACCGGTGGTTTCACTTCTCTATCTTCATTCTGTCGAGAGTTATAGACAACAAAGTGTTGGTGACCTCGGATGACCCTGTAGGGGTCACTGAATAAAGATTGCACCTGGGTCATCATGAATGGTCTATGATAACATGATCCAGAAGGAATTGGGCTGCATCATGCGTATCCTCGGAATAGGAATTATTTGGATATTTCCCCATTGACTTATAATGGGGAGGTCACAACATTTACCCGACATAAGGTCACCGATATACAAATAAAATCCGAGAAACGAATTGTAGGTACCTATGGCCTTATGAAATTAGTAAGTTTGAAACCGATTGGCTAACATCTGTTGCTGTGGTATGACTGCGCACTTTGGAGGTGGGGTCACGTGACCTGACCTGTGATGACCCGAGGTGAAACAAATTAAGACGGGTTAATTGAGGCCCAAACAGTTGTGCCAAATTTAGCGTGGCTTCGCGCCTCCGTTCTCCCGCTATTCAGGAAAAACCGGGGGGGGGGGGGCGGAAATCAACCCCCGGCCGTGCGCGTGCATCAGGGCCACCAAACATTGATATTATTTCAGACACAACTTCGGAATAGTTGTGGAAAGTAGTGAAAGAGGAGGAGCATGTGTTCACTATCGGCACTAGGTACTTAGTATATATATATATAGTTCGGGGAGCATTGTATGTCTGTTTCGGAATGAACTAGCCATTGTTAACGTGAATGACTGTTGCTCAATATTTGTGGAATAATCTACTGCCCACTTCACTACTTACCATTGCTCAGTTCCTAAACGATATTATGACCTTGCTCATAGGAGTATATATATATATATATATATATATATATATATATATATATATATATATATATATATATATATATATATATATATATATATGTATATATATATATATATATATATATATATATATATATATATATATATATATATATATATCTATCTATATATATATATATATATATATATATATATATATATATATATATATATATATATATATGTATATATATTTAAACATTGTCAATAATGTCTCGCTCAAGGACTGAGATAGCATGCACAAATGGCCGTTGTTATACCGCTACTCTTTGTTGTAAAAAGAAGTTGAATGGATGCATATTTTGGGGTTAAAGAAAACTCCAACATAAACAACCAGCCTTGATGATAGAATGTTGACATCTTCCTGGGATAAATTGTCGTGCTATGCGATTTATTCTACTCTTTCATGGTTAAAAAAGTATTGATGTATTTCAAGCAATTTATAAAGTAGTGTTTACTGTTTACTGAAATCGTCACACTCGTAAGCTGTGTGAACCCTGTATGATTTTACCGCACGGATGATATTAATCACACCAAAGAGCGCCGTTTGTAACTGTTTGCGTGTGTGTGTGTGTCTGTGTCTGTGTCTGTGTCTGTGTCTGTGTCTGTGTCTGTGTCTGTGTCTGTGTCTGTGTCTGTGGCTGTGGCTGTGTCTGTGTCTGTGTCTGTGTCTGTGTCTGTAGCTGTGTCTGTGTCTGTCTGTGTCTGTCTGTCTGTGTCTGTGTCTGTGTCTGTGTCTGTGTCTGTGTCTGTGGCTGTGGCTGTGTCTGTGTCTGTCTGTGTCTGTCTGTCTGTGTCTGTGTCTGTGTCTGTGTCTGTGTCTGTGTCTGTGTCTGTGTCTGTGTCTGTGTCTGTCTGTCTGTGCCTGTCTGTGCCTGTCTTTGCCTGTCTTTGTCTGTCTTTGCCTGTCTTTGCCTGTCTTTGCCTGTCTTTGCCTGTCTTTGCCTGTCTTTGCCTGTCTTTGCCTGTCTTTGCCTGTCTTTGCCTGTCTTTGCCTGTCTTTGCCTGTCTTTGCCTGTCTTTGCCTGTCTTTGCCTGTCTTTGCCTGTCTTTGCCTGTCTTTGCCTGTCTTTGCCTGTCTTTGCCTGTCTTTGCCTGTCTTTGCCTGTCTTTGCCTGTCTTTGCCTGTCTTTGCCTGTCTTTGCCTGTCTTTGCCTGTCTTTGCCTGTCTTTGCCTGTCTTTGCCTGTCTTTGCCTGTCTTTGCCTGTCTTTGCCTGTCTTTGCCTGTCTTTGCCTGTCTTTGCCTGTCTTTGCCTGTCTTTGCCTGTCTTTGCCTGTCTTTGCCTGTCTTTGCCTGTCTTTGCCTGTCTTTGCCTGTCTTTGCCTGTCTTTGCCTGTCTTTGCCTGTCTTTGCCTGTCTTTGCCTGTCTTTGCCTGTCTTTGCCTGTCTTTGCCTGTCTTTGCCTGTCTTTGCCTGTCTTTGCCTGTCTTTGCCTGTCTTTGCCTGTCTTTGCCTGTCTTTGCCTGTCTTTGCCTGTCTTTGCCTGTCTTTGCCTGTCTTTGCCTGTCTTTGCCTGTCTTTGCCTGTCTTTGCCTGTCTTTGCCTGTCTTTGCCTGTCTTTGCCTGTCTTTGCCTGTCTTTGCCTGTCTTTGCCTGTCTTTGCCTGTCTTTGCCTGTCTTTGCCTGTCTTTGCCTGTCTTTGCCTGTCTTTGCCTGTCTTTGCCTGTCTTTGCCTGTCTTTGCCTGTCTTTGCCTGTCTTTGCCTGTCTTTGCCTGTCTTTGCCTGTCTTTGCCTGTCTTTGCCTGTCTTTGCCTGTCTTTGCCTGTCTTTGCCTGTCTTTGCCTGTCTTTGCCTGTCTTTGCCTGTCTTTGCCTGTCTTTGCCTGTCTTTGCCTGTCTTTGCCTGTCTTTGCCTGTCTGTGCCTGTCTGTGCCTGTCTGTGCCTGTCTGTGTCTGTGTCTGTGTCTGTGTCTGTGTCTGTGTCTGTGTCTGTGTCTGTGTCTGTGTCTGTGTCTGTGTCTGTGTCTGTGTCTGTGTCTGTGTCTGTGTCTGTGTCTGTGTCTGTGTCTGTGTCTGTGTCTGTGTCTGTGTCTGTGTGCCTATGGCCAGTTTCAGCGGCGGGCGGGGCGCAATGCAGTGTGTGGCAGTGTGTGGCAGTGTGGCCGCGGGTGTCTGGTGTCTCGGGTGGTTGCGGGGTCGGTGTCGCGGGGTTTGCACGTGTGAGGTCGGGTAGAGAGGTGTGGTTGCTGGTCAGTTCCGTGTCACCCCGTATCGTGCACTGCCTACCGCTGGTAAATACATGGGTTTATAATTGGGCGTGCTGTGTGTCGGTCTCTGGGGCCAGAAGTTAGTGTGGTGGCTCGCCCACGGAGCCTGCAGAGTGACGGCGGAACCTGCAGAGTGACGGCGGAACCTGCAGAGTGACGGCGGAACCTGCAGAGTGACGGCGGAACCTGCAGAGTGACGGCGGAACCTGCAGAGTGACGGCGGAACCTGCAGAGTGACGGCGGAACCTGCAGAGTGACGGCGGAACCTGCAGAGTGACTGCGGAACCTGCAGAGTGACGGCGGAACCTGCAGAGTGACGGCGGAACCTGCGGAGTGGAGTGACGGCGGAGCCTGCAGAGTGACGGCGGAGCCTGCGGAGTGACGGCGGAGCCTGCAGAGTGACGGCGGAACCTGCAGAGTGACGGCGAGATGATTGATTGTTAATCGAATTAGCTAAGGTAAAATATTTCAACTTTTTAAACTCTGGAAACATTGCTGATGTATGATATCGGGCACCGTACGAAGCCTGTCAAAAGCTGCTGATGAGCACATCCCAGTCCAAAACTTAAATCATATCTTAACTATACGACATTTTACCTTAGAGCAGGCAGTTCTGCAATTTCGCAGTGATTTGCTATGACTACTTAAGTCATCTGGTTCTTGGATTGTAATTTGGTAGCGGTCTGCTATGACTCGTTTGCCAGATCTGGTTCTTGCTCCGGAGTTTCGTAGCGTTCTGGTGCAGGGCGGCCGGATGCGCGGCGTATGGGTCAGTATACAATATACATACAGAGATGGGGTCGGCCGGCCGGAGGGAGCCGCCACACAGACGCGCGTCGTCTGGGTCCTGTCACCGTTCACCAGCCGCCACTGTAAATACACAGCCATATGCCCATCACTGGACACAGGGCAGACGAGGAGTCCGCACTCGTACTCGTGTGCTCCAGACCCCCAGACCCAGACCCGGACATAGACACGAACACGGACTTCAGTTCCGTGCTCCAGGCCCGGACATAGACACAAACACGGACTTCAATTCCGTGCTCCGGGCCCGGGCATAGACACGAACACGGACTTCAATTCCGTGCTCCGGGCCCGGACATAGACACGAACACGGACTTCAGTTCCGTGCTCCAGACCCAGACATGGACACGAACACGGACTTCAGTTCCGTGCTCCAGACCCGGACATATACACGAACACGGACTTCAATTCCGTGCTCCAGACCCAGACCCGGACATAGACACGAACACGGACTTCAGTTCCGTGCTCCAGACCCGGACATAGACACGAACACGGACTTCAGTTCCGTGCTCCAGACCCGGACATAGACACGAACACGGACTTCAGTTCCGTGCTCCGGGCCCGGACATAGACACGAACACGGACTTCAGTTCCGTGCTCCAGACCCGGACATAGACACGAACACGGACTTCAGTTCCGTGCTCCAGACCCGGACATAGACACGAACACGGACTTCAGTTCCGTGCTCCAGACCCGGACATAGACACGAACACGGACTTCAGTTCCGTGCTCCGGGCCCGGACATAGACACGAACACGGACTTCAGTTCCGTGCTCCAGACCCAGATCCGGACATAGACACGAACACGGACTTCAGTTCCGTGCTCCAGACCCAGACCCGGACATAGACACGAACACGGACTTCAGTTCCGTGCTCCAGACCCGGACATAGACACGAACACGGACTTCAGTTCCGTGCTCCGGGCCCGGACATAGACACGAACACGGACTTCAGTTCCGTGCTCCGGGCCCGGACATAGACACGAACACGGACTTCAGTTCCGTGCTCCAGACCCGGACATAGACACGAACACGGACTTCAGTTCCGTGCTCCGGGCCCGGACATAGACACGAACACGGACTTCAGTTCCGTGCTCCAGACCCAGATCCGGGCATAGACACGAACACGGACTTCAGTTCCGTGCTCCAGACCCAGATCCGGACATAGACACGAACACAGACTTCAGTTCCGAAGGCCGCACCTTGACTCCGCCTCCTCAGATGGCGCAATCAAATGTGCAAAGAAAGCAATCAGCTGTTCACTGCGGTACAGTCTCTACTAATCAGGCGTGCATTGCGGTACAGTCGACTTATCAGCTGTGCACTGCGCTACAGTCTACTAATCAGCTGTACACTGCGGTACAGTCTACTAATCAGCTGTACACTGCGGTACAGTCTACTAATCAGCTGTACACTGCGGTACAGTCTACTAATCAGCTGTGCACTGCGGTACAGTCTACTTATCAGCTGTGCACTGCGCTACAGTCTACTAATCAGCTGTACACTGCGCTACAGTCTACTAATCAGCTGTACACTGCGGTACAGTCTACTAATCAGCTGTGCACTGCGGTACAGTCTACTAATCAGCTGTGCACTGCGGTACAGTCTACTTATCAGCTGTGCACTGCGGTACAGTCTACTAATCAGCTGTGCACTGCGGTACAGTCTACTTATCAGCTGTGCACTGCGGTACAGTCTACCAATCAGCTGTGCACTGCGGTACAGTCTACTAATCAGCTGTGCACTGCGGTACAGTCTACTTATCAGCTGTGCACTGCGGTACAGTCTACCAATCAGCTGTGCATTGCGGTACAGTCGACTTATCAGCTGTGCACTGCGCTACAGTCTACTAATCAGATGTGCACTGCGGTACAGTCTACTAATCAGCTGTGCACTGCGGTACAGTCTACCAATCAGCTGTGCACTGCGGTACAGTCTAATAATCAGATGTGCACTGCGGTACAGTCTACCAATCAGGTGTGCATTGCGGTACAGTCTACCAATCAGGTGTGCATTGCGGTACAGTCTACTAATCAGCTGTGCACTGCGGTACAGTCTACTAATCAGCTGTACACTGCGCTACAGTAGGGGAAAGTCGGGCAAGAGTACGCACTTAGTGCATATTGCTAACTTACGCTTTCTAGTACTGACTGACAGCTGTTGTCAGTAGCACTCGGATCACGCTGCCGCCCCGGCACACAGACGGAACGAGATCAAGGCCGGCTCTGGACGGAGCCGCAACCAGGCCAAGGCCGACGTCAGGACGGAGCCGCAACCAGGCCAAGGCCGACGTCAGGACGGAGCCGCAACCAGGCCAAGGCCGACGTCAGGACGGAGAGGATCGCAGTTCTGTTGAGTTCCGAGGACGTTTGTTGTGCGCGGCTGTAGGGAGCAGAAAGTGGACACGATTCTTGGCGTCTGACATCTGAGGTGTGTCTGTTGGAGTCAAGTCACGTCAATTTTGGCTGTCAGTTGCACGATCTACTTTGGATTTAACACAATGATAACCATAGGTGGAGAATTGTCAAAATGCCAGGGGGTGCTTTTCCACCGGCGGAGGCAGTGGCGCACGCAGGGGGGGGGGGTCAAAGGGGTCAGCTGATCCCCCCCCCCCTGAATTTTATGAGGGGCCCGCATCAAAAGGACCCGTATTCTGGCCCACACCTGGCAGGGCCTGGTCTTGGTAAGGCCTGATCGAGGCAGGGCCCGATGCTGGCAAAGGCGTGATATGGGGCCCGGTCAGGACGAGGGCCTGGTCCTTGCATATTCTTGATGCGGGCCCATTCCTGGTAGGGGCCCGGTCTTGGTTAGGCCTGATCGAGGCAGGGGCCCGGTGCTGGCAAAGACGTGATATGGGGCCCGGTCAAAACGAAGACCTGGTCACAACAGGGCCCGGTCCTTGTACATTATTTGATACGGCCCGTTCCTGGTAGGGTCCCGTTCCTGGTAGGGGCCCGCTCCTGGTAGGGGACCGATCAAGACAGGGCCCCGGTGCTGGCAGAGGCGTGATATGGGGCCCGGTCACAACATGGCCCGGTCCTGGCAAATTATTGATACTGGCCCGTTCCTGGTAGGGGCCCGGTCATGGACAGGCCTGATCGAGGCAGGGGCCGGTACTAGCAAAGGCGTGATATGGGGCCCGGCCAGGACGAGAGCCCGGTCACAACAGGGTCCGGTCCTTGCAGATTCTTGCTACGGGCCCGTTCCTGGTAGGGGCCCAGTCTTGATCAGGCCCGATCGATGCAAGAGCCCGGTGCTGGCAAAGACGTGATATGGGGCCCGGTCAAAACGAAGACCCGGTCACAACAGGGTCCGGTCCTTGCATTTTCTTGATACGGGCCCGTTTCTGGTACGGGTCCGGTCTTGGTCAGGTACGATCGAGGCAGGGGTCCGGTGCTGGCAAAGGCGTGATATGGGGCCCGGTCAGGACGAGGGCCCGGTCACAACAGGGCCCCCGGCCCGGTCCTTGCATATTCTTGATACGGGCTTCTTTCTGGTAGGGGCCCGGTCTTGGTCAGGTCCGATCGAGGCAGGGGCCCGGTGATACTTTAGATTTCATAAGTCAGTCAAAAATGGAGATATCAGTTCGCAATTTGGCATGGTAGTTGCCTAGGTATGTTTCTATGACTTATTTTCCGTTTTTTTATATTTTATATTTTATATTTTGTGATAAATTTCCCACCCCAAAAAACGTTTTTTGAGTTTTTGGAGGTCAAAAACTAAAAATGTCAAAAATCCGAGATAGACAGTTTTTTTGTTGCAATTTGCTATCTTTTGGCGGTTTTTGATTGCATTTTGCTTCAAATGTGGCATTTGTATGGTTTGGCAAAGTTCAGCTGATTTTGGTGTAAAACTCGTGTGTAGTAACGTCACTAAATTCGCTATAACTCGAAAAAATTGACTATTTTGTATTTATTTTTGCACACAAGACGTAAAAATGATTTATAAGAAGGTACCCGAAGTTTCACATTGGTAGCGCTATTAGTTTTTCAGCTATTGTGAAAATTAATCAGGGGGGGGGCGTTAAACGCCCCCAGTCAATGGCGAGTTAACCCTATTCCCTGCGGGGGCAGATTCTCCCCCCCTCTCTCGGTGGTTTTTCGCTTGCCACTCTCAAATCGTTGGCCCAGCGTCTGGAAACTTTGTGACTTTTCCTATAGGTAATTGATATACAGTATACACGTGTTGTGTCCAAATTGGAACACAATCGGCCCAGCAGAGGCGGTGCCAGGCCATTGTTTTTGTGAGACAATCTCCAACCACCCCACTTCATATCCTCTGAATAGGTCTATTATTTTGTCCCATTTTGGAACCAGTCTTTTTATATATTAACCCGCGAGCCGCTGGGGTCTCCAGCCGAACGCGCCCCGCAGGGGGGGGGGGGCAGATTCTGACCCCGCTCGTTAGCTTTCGAACCAATAATTGCAGCGAGATGCGCAAGGCAGCAATCGAAATCTCTCAATGAGACGCATCTAAAGCACACGCGACATTTTCAAAATAAGTTCCCATGTCAGGTCACGGTCCGGTCAAATGTCAAAATTGAGGTATTTGAGGTTTTGGGCCATACTTTCCATCCAAAGCCTTAGATTGCGGTTTTTATCGCACAAAGTCCTCTTAAATGTATATTTCAACTCCCGCATAAGCAAAAGTGAAATTGTAAGCGAAGGTCAAGGTCAAGGCCAGGTCACAAAAGTTCACAGGTCTACGAAAGTCATGCAACACATGTTGTATGGGTTATTTTACACGTATATTTCGATAGTAGCAGCAATTTTCACAACCTGACCCCATATAATGGTCCCCGGGTCAAGGCCAGGTCACGATAAAGACAACATTTGAAATTGATTTATCCACATAAAAAGGCATGTTTCTAGACCAGCTTTGTCTCAGAAATAGAGCGGTGGCATTTATTTGTTTGTATCTGGTCACTAAAAGTAAAAAAACGTAACTTAAAAAATGACGTCATGAGTTACTTAAACTTAGGGAGCCATAAGTCGTTCACAAATAAAGATATTGCTTTGAAATTTGCTTTGGGTATCGTCCATACTTGGTTCTCTAATAAATCTTACGTTTTTTTAAAAAATATCTTTAAAAAAATGTATTTGTGGGCATTTTCCGTTTTTTTTTGGGGGGGGGGGGTCGAAATCCCCAAAATTTCGAACATCCAAGATAGCCATTCGGAAGAGAATGTCATTTCTTTTCCTTTGACGTTTTCTATTTGCAATTTGCATCAAAACTCGATTTGGTACGTTTTTTTAAAAACATTTATCGTTTTTCCACCAAAAATGGCATGACATGGCGTAATTAAAACGTGATTATCTCCCAAAGCACAGCATCAATTTTACTCAAATTTGGCGAGAAGACGTAGAATGTATGTACATAAGGTACTGCAAGTTTCACGTTGATATCTCACATAGTTTTCAAGTTATTGAGAAAATCCTGGAGGGGGGGGGGGGGCATATTTTATCTCCGACCCCCAGCGGGCCGCGGGTTAAAGACCTGTACATTTCGAGCTAAAAAAAACGTTTGTTCAATGACAATCGGTCAAACCACATGGCCACAATGACTTTTAAAAACACCCCAAAATGCTCCCACTTTTTGCACCATGGTCCCCCATTTTTGAACAAAAAAGAACTTTCGAGGTCTATAAATATGTTTTATGACAAGTACAATGATGTTTGTCCCATCGAAATCGACCGAGCAGTTATCGAGATCTCTGGGGGTGGGTGGGTGGGGGGGGGGGCAGAATCCCCCCCCCCCCGCAGGGAATAGGGTATGGCTGGGGTAATTCAAAATCGTAGAAAGAAGAGAAACATGTTTATATGTATTTCTGAGTTCGAAGATTTCCACCGGGCCGTCGCTCGGAAAGTGGGAGGAGCTTCTGTGTGTGTGTGTGCGTGCGTGCGTGCGTGCGTGCGTGCGTGCGTGCGTGCGTGCGTGCGTGCGTGCGTGCGTGCGTGCGTGCGTGCGCGCGCGTGCGTGTGTCCAACAGAGCATATGGGCACGTGGAGCGTAAACAGTTGGTCCGATTTCGACGCGGGTGGCACCGTTCGATGCGGCAAAACGGCGGACAGATAATGGTACCATTTTCATGTCAATTGATGGCACGTGGCACGTGCCAAATGCCAAAACGTGGGCGCCAACATTTCTTTTTCTTTTTCGCCTCCTCAGGTCACACGGTTAGTGACACAGACTTCATACTCGCAGGTCACGTGCGCGATACAGCGGCCCAAAATCCATTAATGGCTGCTGATCCTGAGGGGGGCAAAATAAACCCTCCAGTGGTGCAAAACCAAATTACGATTTTGAAGGAGCGGGCCTCCGCTGTCAGCTGGTGCCGGCCGGCCGTGGATACTGTGCCGCATAGTAGGATACTGTGACGCACAGCACTGAGGCACGCCACTCAGTGGCAGCTTGTGGTGACGTCACAGTCTGGGGTCTTTTCTTTTAACTCAGTTTGTAATGTATGTACACATTAGCGAAATCCGATTAGTTTTTCATTGTGTAAAACTTTTTGTTTTCTGAACCCAAAACGAACTTTTGACCGCTTTGGATCCGACAGGCCTGGTAAGGGCGCTCTCAATTCAATTTGTGAGATGTCGAATAAATCACCACAGACCTTCACCTGCCTGTCAATCGACTATCTCTGATTTGGTAATTTTTGGTTATATAAAGTTCCGAAACATGGAAACAATTCATTAAAAATATAAGCATATGAGGACTTCAAAAACCTTAAGATGGTAACTTGCACGGTGAATGTGCGTACAGGACTTGAAGTCGTGTCTTTAAAACTACCCGGCTTATGACTTCCAAAGAAAACATGAGTCACTTTTTGAGCTATTAAGTATGCTTTACCTATGTCATTTATGTTCGATGTTCGATGATAATATCATTCGATGCGTATCGATGAGACTAACACAATGGAAATATGTTTTACTCTATAATGTTTCTATCAAAAGTTATTCCTTCAAAATAATTGAGCTATTTTTAGAATGTTTCAAATTTAATGGATTATCCTGACCTAACTATTGACCTGAGGAAAATTATGATGCATCTGTATTTACAGAAAATTTGATTATCTTTTGAGCCTGTTTTTAGGCGCATCGCTTACTCTTTTAGTTATTAGGATATAGACGGGGTTAGCCAGAGCACTCATATAGCCGAAATTTGACCTTTGGTGACCTCTGGTAACCTCATTATTGACTTGACCCCTAAAAATGTCGATATACTTTCGATAGAGCTTGTTTCGGGCTATCTAACAGTGTTTTTCACTTGTCGCTTCGTTGCGTGGTTTTCGAGGTTGGGAGAGGGGGGGGGGCGAAAAGTACCCCCCCCCCCGGCAGTGATCGGGCGCGGGTTAAGGACTCCGCGCCCATATTCTGTTATCCACATCTCTCTATATCACCTATGATCGGATAAAATTATTGCAATACATCATGTTACATACAATTATTGTCCTGTTCGTGAAACATATTGTACAATAATAAAAATCGAAAATACAGCACGATTTGGGAGATAGCTGCCCATCATCGAAAAATATGCGTCCCCCCTCCGTGAAAATCCCTTACAGGAGGACCTGCAACATGGGCCTGTCCGACGTTTTTTTTGCGATCATTTAGGGCCCCTGCAAAATATAGAGGCCTAAATCCGAGGAGTTTTTTTGGGGGGAGGGCTTTGGCCGAGGGGGTCCACTGGGGTTGCCGTGCCCCTCCACCCTCCTTGCCGCCGAAGGTCTGGCTGCACCCCTGTCTGGGGGTAATAATTTCCCTGCATACCGGCCGGCAGAAAATAGTAACACTACATGTCGATACAAGGAGCTTACTGTATTTTGAGTTTCAAAAGAGGGAAAAGATAACATCGTCCAAAAGGGCACGGTCTGATCTCATACACAGCTCCATGGACAAAGAAAGACAAAGAAAGAAAGGAAGAATGGACTCTATGGGCAAAGTTGTGCAGCAGCGCTCAGAATGAGTTTGTAAGTGTTTGGAGTGATCTGCTAGTTAGAGGGTGCTTTTGAATTTGATGGGGTGTTTTTGACAGTGAGGGGGTGCACTTTTGTGCTCAGGGGGAGGGGGTGCTCGCGCACCCCCAAAACCTCAATTCTCCACTTATGATGATAGCGATGACAATGATAACGTGATGACAATAGCTATATAGTCACGCCTACGCAACTTTACGAAGTTATACTTATTTTCTTTTTACCAAAATTGCACAAACATATTCTAATTGTGAGTGGATGAAGTTCAGAAAGCAGTTGACATTCAGCAGCTGCTTGTGTACGTTGTGTTTCCGTTGGTGAGTTTCGATTTGTTTACTAGAACATATGCCTCCTGGAGGATTTTCCGAGCCCACTGGCTTGTCTTGGAATTTCAACTTGTCTAACGCATCCTCGATTCGTCTGAAAGGTTTTGATTCAGTTCGTTTTTGTGACCGTTGTTTTAGGTGTTCAACATATCACAGCCAATTCCTGAAGACCGTCACAGCATCACACAGCCCCATCACAGCCCCGCCACAGCCCGTCACAGCCCAGTCACAGCCCCGTCACAGCTCCGCCACAGCCCCGTCACAGCCCAGTCACAGCCCAGTCACAGCCCCGTCACAGCCCCGCCACAACCCAGTCACAGCCCCGTCACAGCCCCGTCACAGCCCCGTCACAGCCCCGTCACAGCCCCGTCACAGCCCCGCCACAGCCCCGTCACAGCATGTCTGGTCATTCCGGCATTCCGATCATTCCAGGACACTGCACATGTTTGCTAATGTTCTTCATCGTATTTGTTTTTAAGCTGCTGATACATTGAATGCAGCATACCACATATCACAGCCAATTCCTGGAGACTGGCCCCCGTCACAGCGTGGTCTGCTGTGTGTATGTGTGTAAGGACATTTTCGGTGAGCCGGCGATGTCTCGGCGATCACCGTGCGTCACAGCCCGGTCTGTCTCACCGCGTACCGTTTACGTGAGGCCGTCGGTGTTTTGTTTTGTTTAGCAGTGGGACTTGGGACCCGCCCCCGTCCACGAATCTTTGGAAACTCCCAGGAGACGTCATAATGACGTCATCCAACTTTCCCGTGTTCCCGGATGTAAATCATTTCAGACTGATTGATGCTCTAAATGGGCCTGCTTTTTATTTCACTTGCAATTGCCCACTCACCTTTTGTTGGGTCATATCGATCATATCCTCCTACCTCGTCTGAGCATCTGATTCGCCTTCCGTGCTCAACTTCGCTTAAATCTTAACTTAAAGTGCACTTGCCTCCATTGTGGTCTTTCCATGCTGCTATTTCCAACTAATATTCAAAATTAATGCAAGTTTTTAAATATAAATATCTCAAATATGAATATAAATATTACCAAGCACATAAAGCTCTAATATTCACGCGGTTCAACTTGAATCACTGCTATGCAGGGGGGGGGGTCGAAGTTTAGTTCCTACTAGATCTGGCAAGACGCCTGCAACGTACGTAAGAGGGCGCCCGAGGGCATGTTTTTGTTGAAGCAATGGCAAATGGAGCGCTTTCTAAATCGATTTTAAAATTATTTTTAAGTGTTTTGAATTATTGGAATTATGTGAAAATATGTTTAAAAAATATTTTCACATAATTTGCTCATTCTTATCTTTTTCACTGTTTTCTCTAGCCATATCTTGGGTCAAAATGTATAAGGTTCGTCAGACATTCCAACAGTCAGTCGTTCATCTACACCATGTAAGTGTAACGTACATAATAAGTATGATTTTCGGTATATTTTCATCAGATTATGAACTCTATTAATATTAGCCTCTCGTTACTTGGAGGGGCAGCTACAGATTATTGAAACTCAACAAACTTATTAACCCCACCCACTAAGGTTTTCGAGGAAAGAACAGCGGTGCAGTCGGCGCTGCGCGCCGCCGTTTTTGCCACAGGTGGTTGGGTATCAATCATCGTTTATTGGTATGTCATCCGCAAAACACGGCTTTTCATGACAAGTGTCATTTTACATTGTATCACAGCTACACTATTAAAATAAATCCACAAACAAAATTGTCGACACAAAAGCGTTACAAGCACAAGACAGTCGTTTATCGCAGAGTTAGCGATCTGCTGTCAGCCACTCCCTCATCCACGTATGAAACACCGTCACTGCTCCAGCGTCTCGCACTTCGCCCTTCGCCTCGTTCCATTTGGCCGTTGACCGGAATCTGAACGATCGACGGGCGTGCTCGGTACGGACTCGAGGCATGTGCAGCAGCCCCGCTGCAGAACCTCGAGTTTCTCTGGTGGACACATTCTCGCGGTACGACAGCAAATCTCTCAGACAGATCGGTGCATTATTATCATACAGCAGACGATGTACCATCACCAGGTCTCGCTCGGCAACAAGTTCGTCCACTTTCGGCCATTTCAATCCATAGGCATCATACGTGTCTGATGACGGCAGCATTTTATAATTCTTGCGCTGTGCTTTATTATTTTTGTATACGTTTACGTTATGTTGCGTTGCAGCCTACCCAGACCGTCGCACAGTGCAATATATGCGGAAAAAACAATGATTCAATGATACACTTTTTTACTTCTTCAGGCAGTCGGTGCGCAAATTTTGACAGACCGAACAGCGTTGCGTAGCATCGTTGCGTCATGATAGAAACATGCTTTTCGAAAGTAAGATTACTGTCCAAAACGACCCCTAGAATGTTCGCACTACCAGATGGGTGAAGCGTTGCATTGCCAAAACGTACTTCGAAATTGTGTCCAAATATCCTTTGTCGAGAAGAAGTGAGAACAAGGTCAGATTTGGTTGGGTTAATTTTAAGAGTGTTTTCAACAAGCCATCGCTGCGCTTTCCTCAGCGTTGACTCGATGTCTCGTTGTAGCTCTCCCTGTTGGTTGGGGAGGCCACAGTGGATAAATTGCACGTCGTCAGCGTATAACACCGTCTTGGTGTCACATAAAAACGATGTCAAGTCATTAGTAAAAAGTGAATATAACACTGGTCCCAGAATTGACCCTTGGACCACGCCGCAAGTGATGGGGACGGTCGTGAAGCCTCCGCGCTGTGTGCAATTTTTTACATTGTGTGCAACCATCCACATTGTGTGCAATTTTTGTTTACCTCTGGTCATCACAGGTCAGGTCACGTGATTCCACATCCAAAACGTTTGCGGTCGTGCCACAGCCACAGTTTTAAGCTGAGTGGTTTCTATATTACAGGATTTAAAGGAAATAGTTGACCTTGGACAAATTTTACCCAACACGATTTGATTATATTTTTTAATACAATTTCTTTTTATATTGTCAAAAATGGCCTTATATCGCGCCGATTCAGGACAGAAGGCCGTAAATTTGTATTGTTTATCAAAACTATATACATACTCTCTGAGTCAGAGTCCTGACGTCACGCGAATGTAAACAATGGTTCAGCCAATCAGATTCGAAAGTAGTCGCGTAAAGATAGACTCGCATTGGAGATGTGCCAACTGGCGGCCGGCGATCGCTTGCTAGCACCAGCTGCAAGCTGATTGGCTGATGGTATAGCCTCTGCCCGGGCTAAAACCAGTACAACATTCTTTCGCCAGCACCGCATTCCTTCGACAAAAACTCAAATATATTCGGCTGGAGAGTCTTTTCAGTCAAGAAAACTTGCAGATAGGGGTTTCCCAACACGGGCTACAAAACTGCTATCTCAGTTTAAAACTAATGTTGAAGGTGAACTATTTCCTTGAACTAGGCCATAAGTACCTACAATTCGTTTATATCAGATATTTTATATCGGTGACCTAAGGTCAGGTAGAACACGTGACTTTCCCAATAAAAGTCAATGATAAAAATTGCAAATGCTTCTTATTCAAGTGATACACATTATATCAGACTCAAATCTGTCAAAATCATGTTATTATAGGTCATTCTTGATGACCGACGTGCAATTATAATCAGTGAGCCCTTCAAAGTCATCTGAGGTCATCCGAGGTCACCAACAAGTTTTTGCCAACAAATTTTGATTAAATACAAATAAAACGTTAAATGGACACCATTGTGCTTATCTCGTCGAGGCGCTTTAAAAAATGCGCCGTGCGACCCACCTGGGCCGCCATATAACCCTCGGATGACCTCGGATGACCCTGCTGAACTGAGGAAAAAATTCCTTTGACTTAAACCAATTGCAAAATAATATGATTCGAAACGCTTTGAGGAGATAAACACGATAACGTTAAAGTTATTGTTCTATCGTGCTTGGATAAGACGTTATTAACTAAAAACTTGTTTTGCCAAAAGTCTGTATGACCTTTTATAGCCTCTGGATTCAGGAGCCTAAACTCTGAGACCTGACCTGAGCTAAAATTTGAGAACACCGATGGCGGTAGCATTTTTCAAGAGGTTTCGGTTGCCTTTTCCTGTTTTTTTTTGTGTCTTACCTATAATAAATAGTTCCCGAGATATTTTGGGGTTTCTGGGGTAAAATCCTAAAATGGTAAAATTTGACCTTTGATGATCTCTGGGGACCTCAATATTGACCTGAGACAAAAAATGTCTGAAGTAGTTTCGACATGATTTTTTCACGAGCCCATCGAACAGTATTTTTCATTCCGTTTCTCCCCATAAGAGCCGAGTTAGAAGGGGCGTTCAGACGCCCCCGGCATGGCGTGGGTTTATAGTGTAGATGATGCACCACTCCCACTGGAACATCTCGCTCCGTTTCACGTCCTTTTAAGATCCGTTTGCGACATCCAAAATATTCTTCGAATCAGAGTGGCAAAATATGCCATAGCATTCTAGCTTGTTCAGTACCATATTACGGTTCCTGCAATCAAAGACCTTGAACAGGTCCATCGGGCAGACTCGTGACGCGGCCTTCGTCCATGTTGCGAATGAAGTCACTGATTACGTCCAGCAGAGTGTCTATAAGAATAAGAATAAGATGGTTAATGGGCTCAGTTAATAGACCCCTGGGTGTCTATAGGATAGCCCATGTCAAATAGTAACTATTGGTTTTCACATGCGGTAGTTTTGTTCAATGTCTGTAATTAGTTTTGGCATGACTTCTTTTGAAAACGGTCGTGGTCCTAGCCATCTTGACATCTTTTGACAGTTTGTTCCATTTGTTTATGACACGTTGCGAAAATGGTGTACCTACCCCTATTGGCCGTGCGATGTCTCGGCTTGAAAACCTTGAGGCAGCCTCTGAGGTTTTCAACACAGCTGCTGAGGTTTGCAGCTGTGTTGAGCTCGAACAGATGAGGGCGGTCTACTGAGTGTAGCTTGTGGATTATTTTATGGACTTGCAGGTCCCCTCGCTTTGTGAGACTGTCAGGTCCCCTCGCTCCCTGCGAATCTCCAGTGTTGTCAGCCCCAGACGTTCGATTCTTTCTTCGTATGGAAGGCCTGACATGCCTTTAAAGGGAAATAATGACCTTTTTATTTTGTTAGCAACAATTTCTTAGGCTACCGTTATGGTTTTAAAATTATTTTATTTAAATTTAAGAATTAAATAAAAGTATTCCCAAATTCAAAGTTGTAAGTTTGGAAAAAATACAAAACAAGTACCTTGTGTACTTCATGAAGGTCATTGACAAATTCGTCCTTCCCTACCATTGTTTACATCGAGTGCGGCATTTTTTGAGGCTCTGTGACGTTTCCGATCAAACTGATCGCTGCTCGGACACACGCTAGTAGCGCTAGTAGCGCTTTCGTTCTCCATGGCAACCAGGCGTCAGCCAATCAAAAGCCAGAAAGGGAAACGTTCTGGCTTTTCATTGGCTCACGCCTGGTTGCCATGGAGAACGAAAGCGCTACTAGCGTGTGTTCGAGCAGCGCTCTGATCCGTGAAGCATCCGTGATGCATGACTGACTATCAGTATAAGTCATGAATAACAACAACATGCAAACTATACCAACTCGAATAAAATAAGGGCGGAATGAATTGAACCCCAGGCAAGCTAGTATTCGCAATGCACTCGGCACTGCGCCACAATAGCAAAAGGTGAGGGAAATGCATATTGGATACAATAGTATTACGTCACAAGTTTCTGAAGTGTCAACTACTATGAAATACAGTGATGAAATAGCTTTAATAATGATTAACAAGAAAATTCAAACTTAAAAACAATAATTTGAATAAGTCTTTAATTAGCTTTCAACTCAAAATCATATATATTTTGCAATGCTACACAAGAATGGCACCAGTGACGTCATTAACAAAGCCTGCTACGGGACTTGGGTATACTAATCAGGAACAACTCGCCACAATGGTTAAGTGCGCCGAGAAGCATGACAATGACTTTGTAAACAAATCGCCGACGCTAAATAGGTCGCCGTCGATGTGCATCGATGAGCTTCCGATTTAATTGCCAGTTTTGTGTTATTGTTTGTTAGTTTTTTTTGATTTTTTTTAATATTTTTCATGATAATATAAAGTCATAGTGTTATATACAGCCACAGACAAATTATAAAATACTCCTAATGTTGAAAACAAATGAATCGATTTTCAAAAATTGAGGGTCGCAACCACTAACTATGCCGCCGTTGATGTGCATCGATGAGCTTCCGATTTTATTGCCACTTTTTCCAATCGCTGTTAGTTTTAGAAGATCACCGGGCATATAATCACAACAAGCAGAACGCACAATATATTTTCCACTCCATTGCGTAAAAAAACAATACGGGAAAAGCCCGCAGTTTGATGAGGACCAAAAGTACTTGCAAGTACCGGTCGTTAAAAGTGTGGAATGCTTATCAACTTTAACTTGAAATATCTTTCGGTAGGAAAGTTTCCATGCAAAATGTGATGAATTTACAATATATTTTAGTCTCGTCCGGTGATTTCAAGTGCTAACTCCATTTTTGTGGAAAAAAGGTAATTATTTCCCTTTAACGCTTCTGGTAGCAGTTCCCGAACTCGCTCGATTTTCGCTCTATGATGGAATGGTATTGGCGATGAGTATACACGTAGGTATTGCGATCCGGCCAAGATGTGGAAAGACGCCATTTAGTTCAGGACTTGATGACTGCCACCTTCTCTCTCAGTCTACACTAGTGGTGTCAATCGGTTACCAAAATTTTGGTAACCGACAAAATGTTGTGACCGAGTTGGTAATCGGTCGGTCAGGTTCATCAGTTTTTGGACACTTGTCGGTCAGCCTAATCTAAAAAAAAAACTTTTTGTCACACCTTTACACGTTACATCCAGCAAATTTGCTCCAAATTCAATAAATTAATGTAATACTAAATAGAACACATCATTATTATATCACTATTGAAGATATTGCTCACAAGAGGAAGTGAGGTCCTGAAAATAAGTATTGTATAGTTATGCCATCTTAAGTAGCATATGGCATACACAAACCAGTAACCAGTAGCCAGTCAGTGGCGGATCTACGGTTGGGAAAGATGGGCAACTGCCCCCCCCCCCCCCTCATAAACGAAAAATCGGTAGGCAAACGTATGTTTTTGCCCCTCCCAAAAAGCCGAAAAATCCCGACTTGAAATTCCCGAACATCTTGAACCGGAGTAAAATGGTTATTTGTATTTAAAAATAGTAATTTTCAAACAATATATACTGAAATATTTTATGGCTAGCAGCTCTATTGTTGCAGTGAACCATTTTATTTTCACCCATGTTATCTGGGTCGTAGATTCACATTATGAAATTGTCAGCTCCGTCCGTCAAACAGTTTTCGAGTTACAGCCGTGGACAACTTTGTTGTCATGCAAAACTCTAATTTTCAGAGGGTAATACCTCCCATCTAAATCATGCGAGTCATATAAACCTATATATCATCAGAATCGTCAGGAACCATATATTAATGTTATCAAAATCATGTTTCAAAACTACGAATTTTTTGAATTTTTACATGTGATCTTAGGACTTAGACCTCAGATCACGTGATTTTATAATATGGTCTTTTAAAATTCGGATTGTTTTTTTCTTCCCAGAATTGACTTAGATACATTGACCTTCGATGGTAAGAAAATTTGACATATTTTTTCCCTCTAAATATTTTATTTATATTTTGTTGTGGAAAAATAATGGTCACCAGCACGTCTTTGGTAACAACTTTGCACACAATTCACTGGCGGATCCATGGGGGGGGGGGAGGGTGGGTGGGCATCATGGGCAAATGCCTCCCCCCAAACAAAACTGCTATCTCAGTTTAAAACTAATGTTGAAGGTGAACTATTTCCTTTAACCTGCGCCCCGCTGGGGGGGGGGGGGGGGGGGTCTACCCCTAAGCGCCGAAAGTGCTTTTGCACCTTTCCCTCACATCATTCTTTTTTCTTGCTTTTGTTAAATAAATCAACATCAACATCAACCCCCCCCCCCCCTCCCGGAATTTCTCAATAACTTGAGAACTATGATAGATATCAACGTTCAACTTTCAGTACCTTAGGTGCATCAATTCTACGTCTTCTCACCAAATTCCAATGAAATTGATATAGTATTTTTGGAGATAATGACGTTTTAATGACGCCATGTCATTCCATTTTTGGTGGAAAAACGATAAATGTTTGAACAATCGTAGAAAATATAATTTTGAAGCAAATTGCAAATCAAAACATCAAAAGAAAGCAAATTACATTTTCTTCAAAATGGCCATCTCGGATTTGTGAAAGTTTGTGTTTTTGACCCCCAAAATAAAAATAAACTTTTGTTTCGGAAAAAAAAAACACAGCACAAATTTTTGTGAATTTGAAAAGTGAATTTCCTAAGCTCGATTACCAAAATAAGGTGACAAAAAAAATTGGATATAGTTTTTTCTCTAAATATTTGATTGATATTTTTGTATTTGGAGCAATAATGGTCACCGTTTCTTAGGTAATAACTTTGCACATAATTGTGCTACAGAGCTTAACTCAACAGCATTATATTTACCTCGAGAGCTGCATTCAATGATGCATATCATGACCCCTGCAGGTCACTCCATGACCTCAATGTCACGTGACCTGTGGTTCAATTCCCAAATGACCTGGCTTTATTATGCAATAGATGATTTGTTAAACAGCGATTTATTTGGCATTTATTTTAATTTGATAAATTTAGTCCGAACCTTTTGAATGTACGGATTTCCGAGCTCAGGACCCGCGCTAAGCAGAGCGTGTTGCGCAGGCCCTGACCCCTACCATCCCATCGGGCAATTCCTGGCAGCCGGAAGAATTTAGAGGCGAAAGTTGTACGTGCCCGACATACCTGGACACGGCCCGCCCCGCCCTCTGACGTCATCTGACCTTGAGTGCGACCGCTGCCACCAGCCGCAGGCCATTCCAGCCAGGGGCAAATAGATAGCGAGCGCCGAAGCGACTCGAATCCGACCTGCCACATCGGGTGAGGTCAACAGCCCAGCGATCTCCCGACTGAGCTACAGGGGCGGATTTGAACATGTTTTGTCTCTAGTGGACTCCTTTAGCTACTTTAGCATTGTCGGTCTGCAAATAAGGATGATTAAATTTTATGTCTTCAGGATCTACAGACACCTCTATCAGCAAAATATTGAATTATGTCGTCACATGATCTTGATCACTGAGTGGAATATGTTGTCACGTGATTCGAAGGGCCTGCACCCTCCTATTCCACCTAAAAATCGCGAATTTTAACTGAGAGCATTATCAAATCACGTGACCTGGCCTTAGGTCATATGTCAAAATCTTTTAAAAATTATTCGAATTTTCAGAAACAAAATACATTATATTAATGCGTGGCCAATGGCGATTCTGATGATATATAGGTTTCTTTAACTCGATTAGTTATATGGAAGATATCGGCAGATGAAAATTAGAGCTTTGCGCGACATCGCAAAGATGTCTGAGAGACGTAGTTTCATCGAAATATGAGAAGTAGGGTGTTATGGCTTGGTCGTTCTGACGTGGGCTGCACCGGATGAACTCAGGTCACGTGACCTCGAGGTCACAGAGCGACTACAGTGCTCATGTTATATAAATTTAACAGCGTGAATCTACGGCCCAGATAACCCCAAATATATAGGGTAAGATGGGACAACACGCTCACCGGGGTAAAACGCCTCACCATCTCGGAATTTAAAAGGTCCCAGGGAAAAATATTCTGCTCTACAAAACCAGCAACATATGGTCAGTGAACTCATAGAAGACGACATGATTTCCGCGTCGCTTTCCAGAGATATAAGTAACAGTCTGTTTTTGGAGCGTTTTCTCTTATTTCAGTACTGAAATGGACCAGGAGCAGTGGCGCACGCAGGGGGGGGGGGGGGGGGGGTTAAAGGGGTCAGCTGACCCCCCCCCCCCCCCGAAATTTCTGAGGGGGCCCGCATAAAAAGGACCCGTATTCTGGCCCATACCTGGCAGGGGCCTGGTCTTGCTAATGCCTGATCAAGACAGGGCCCCGTTCCTGGCAGAGGTGTGATATGGGGTCAGGTCGAGGACCCGGTCACAACAGGGCCCGTTCCTTGCAAATTATTGATACGGGCCCGTTCCTGGTAGGGGCCCGGTCTTGGTCAGGCTCGGTCTTGGTCAGGCCCGATCGAGGCAGGGGCCGGGTGCTGGCAAAGGCGTGATATGGGGCGCGGTCAGGTCGAGAGCCCGGTCACAACAGGGTCCGGTCCTTGCATATTCTTGATACGGGCCCGCTCCTGGTAGGGGCCCAGTTTGGTCAGGCCCGATCGAGGCAGGGGTACGGTGCTAACAATGGCGTGATATGGGGCCCGGTCTGGACTAGGTCCCCGTCGACCGTCACAACAGGGCCCGGTCCTGGCAAATTGTTGATACGGTCACGTTCTGGTGACACGGGCCCGTTCCTGGTAGGGGCCCGGTCTTGATCAGGCCCGATCGAAGCAGGGGCCCGGTCAGGGGCCCGGTGCTGGCAAAGACGTGATATGGGGCCCGGTCAAAACGAAGGCCCGGCCACAACAGGGGCCGGTCCTTGCATTTTCTTGATACGTTTCTGGTAGGGGTCCAGTCTTGGTCAGGTCCGATTGAGGCAGGGGCCCGGTGCTGGCAAAGGCGTAATATGGGGCCGGTCAGGACGAGGGCCCGGTCAGGACGAGGGCCCGGTCAGGACCAGGGCCCGGTCACAACAGGGCCTGGTGCTTACATATTCTTGATACAGGCCCCTTTCTGGTAGGGGCCCGGTCTTGGTCAGATCCGATCGAGGCAGGGCCCGCGGTGCTGGCAAAGGCGTGATACGGGGCCTGGTCAGGACGAGGGCCCGGTCACAGCAGAGCCCGCTCCTTGCATTTGTATACGGGCCCGTTACTGGTAGGGGCCCGTTCATGGTAGGGGCCCGATCAAGGCAGGGCCCCGGTACTGGCAGAGACGTGATATGGGGCCCGGTCAGTTCTAGTCTCTGGCCAAAACTAGTGGCTAGAGCAAATATGAACTAAATTTATAACTTTACAACTGATAAATATGCGTTTTTTGTTTTTCTCCATGGGGTTACATTGAAAAGGTCACTATTATAACTTGATCTTAGGTCACCGATAAACAAATCCGAGATATTGTAGCCCCTAATGACCTCATGACGTACCACACGTTTCATGTCGCTCGATTAACCACTGTGCCGGTGGTGCTACCTAGAAGTTGTTTGGTGGTCACGTCATTTTACCTGACCTAGTGACCTGACCTGACCTGGCTGGGACCCAATCTTGTACCAAAACGTGGCTTAGCTATTCATTGCAAGTTGCTGAAAGTTTCAAGTCGATATCTCTGTGCGTTTTCTGACGATGGCGGAAAAACCAAGGGGGGGGGGGCAAAAAAAACGACCCCGCCCCGAGCGCCTCCAGGGTTAATTCCTATACCGTTTGCGAACGTAGCCTAGCGTAGTTTATACGGGACTTTGACGTCCAAAGGCTGGGACTTTTAAACCTGTAGAGGACAAGAATCTTGAAGGTTAGAAAGGAAAAACGCGCCATAATTTGACCCAATTTCTAAAATTGCCTCAATTTCCTAAGAGATAATTAATTCATGCCTAGAGAATATAAAGTCCCGTGTAAACGCAGTTTCTATCTACACTAGAATTTGCGCATAAACATCTCAAACAAGGGCGTAGCCAAATAATATTGGAACGCTCAACTTCACTGATTAAATAAAATGCTTCGCTATTTGGCACATGTTACGTTTCATCGTCAATACTAGAGATGTACCTAGGGACCGATGATTTTGAGTATTCAAGCCCACAATGGGTAGCATATATACATATACATATACAGGTATACATATACATCTCGAGAAGAAGAAAAAACTAGTTATTACGATGTTTGAAATTGTTGACGCGATCTGTTCCCCGTGCTTCTCTCATTTTGACCAAACTCCAGAAAGCCTGTGCGCAGCTTCCAGACAGGTATGCAGCAACTGGTTGACACCAGGCCCTGGATTCGTTGGTTATGCATTCTCAAGTCATGCGCGAGACTGTCTCCACATTTGTTGCGATGCTATATGTTGTAAAAATCAGTCATGAATCGCGCCCGCTGATCACACATACCTCCTACGAAAATACTGTATCGTTTCACCAGTCGCCACTACTGCGTGTTGTCATTGACCTCATTTCGTCAACTCTCGACAGTTGTACCGCACATCAGTAACACACGCACCTAAAATTCGCACATCAGTAGCACACGCAGTCACCTTACACGACATTGACATAATAATTATCATGTCTCAGATCCCATGCTGTAGGCGGCCCGCTCAAAAACAAGTGACCGAAACCCGCGAAGTTTTCTAAAAAAACGTGCGTGGGCCCGCTCTTAGGGCTCTGACCCCCCCCGAAATGTAATCCTGCGTGCGCCACTGACCAGGGCATTCTTTCTCTCAACACTTTTCTTCCAGATAATCCAAGCCAACTGAAAGGCCGGAATCTGATGTAGGAAAAGGTCTATTGTTCATTTATGGGTTCTTGCACGTGTTTGGCTTGGCTCGCTTTTCATCGAAAACACGCAATGGGGTATAACGCCCCTTTCGTCTTGGGGTGTTAATTTACAACATTAACATTAACAACATTAACATTAACAAGTGACAAGTGTATTAACCGTTGATGACCTATTGCGCCTAAACTGTTCAACTGATCTAAATAATGGAAAAGACCAAGCGAATGCATATTTAAAGAGCCTTTGATTGCTTTTTACCGTTTGTTCCCAGCTATTTAACCGAATTAGGCGATGCATTACCCTAGTTCCCGAGATATTTGGGGAAATCTGAGACAGATTCCAGGAGTTACCATGGTGACCTTTGACTACCTCTGTTGTCCTAAGTATTGACCTGAGCCAAACAATGACGAAATAGTTTCGACATTAATTCCGACGAGCTATCAAACGGTATTTGTGGTTTTCGCCTACTCTTCATAGGAGCCAAGTTCGAGTGGATGGGGCGTTTTGCCCCATCGACAGGGGGTGTCTTGCCCAGGGGGTGGGGCAATACGCCCCTTTTGCAGGCTCCTCGCAAATCGTCACCTACAAATTTGTTAACTGAAGAAGGTAGAATTAGGCGATGCAGAATACAAGCCAAATCTCCAAACGATGTGAAAATGCTATCACTCGCCGCCTCCGTCAAATAGGAAACGAGATTTTCAGCAAAATGCATCCAATATCTTTTAATAATATTAATATCCCCATCTTGCCCCATAAGTGCTGCCCCCTTGCCCCCATGTTACCCTAGTTTTATCGACATCTGAGATAAAGTGTGTTATTTCTAGATGTATTTGGTCGATCTGTCCTGGAATGCCCCAGCCGGCTAACTATATCACTGGTGTCTGGTGTCTTAAAGGAAATAGTTCACCTTCAACATTAGTTTTAAACTGAGATAGCAGTTTTGTAGCCCGTGTTGGGAAACCCCTATCTGAAAGTTTTTTGACTGAAAAGACTCTCCAGCCGAATATATTTGAGTTTTTGGTGAAGGAATGCGGTGCTGGCGAAAGAATGTTGTACTGGTTCTAGCCCGGGCAGAGGCTATACCATCAGCCAATCAGCTTGCAGCTGGTGCTAGCAGGCGAATCGCCGGCCGCCGGTTGGCACATTTCCAATGCGAGTCTATCTTTACAAGACTACTTTCGAATCTGATTGGCTGAACCATTTGTTACATTCGCGTGACGTCAGGACTCTGACTCAGAGAGTATGGATATAGTTTTGATAAACAATACAAATTTACGGCCTTCTGTCCTGAATCGGCGCGATATAAGGCCAGTTTTGACAATATAAAAAGAAATTGTATTAAAAAATATAATCAAATCGTGTTGGGTAAAACATTTCCAAGGTGAACTAATTCCTTTAACCCGGCATTGACTAGGGTCTCAGCCGAACGCCATTGGCTGGGGGGGGGGGGGCATTTTTCGCCCCCCCCCCCCCTCTGGTTATCTTCTGCACCAATAACTGCAGCGAGACGCGCAAGGCGGCAATCGAAAGATCTCAATGAGACGCATCCACAGCATACACGACATTTGCAAATAAGGTCACATGTCAGGTCACGGTCAGGTCAAAAATAAACATTGAGATATTTGAGTTTTTGGGGCATACTTTCCATCCAAAGCCTTATATTGCAACTATTATCGCACAAAGTGCTCTCAAAGGTATAATACATATCCTGCATAAGCAAAAGTGAAATTATAAGCTAAGGTCAAGGTTAAGCTAAGGTCAAGGTTAAGGTCAGGTCACAAAAGGTCGCAGGTCACACAAAGCAATGCGACACGTTTTTTATGGGTTATTTTACACGTATAATTCGATAGCAGCAGTGATTTTTACAACCTGACGCCATATAAGGTCAAGGTCCGGTCACATAAGGTCAAAATTTGAAATTGATAAATCTAAATAGAAAAGGCCAGTTTTGCATGTAGACCAGTTTTGTCTCAGACATACAGTGCTGGCATTTATTTGTTTGTATCTGTTCACTAAAAGACAAAAAATGCGATTTCAAAATACGACGTCATAAGTTACTCATACTTAGGGACAAGGGCGGATCCAGGGGGCGGACGGGGCTATGCCCCCAAGCCTGTTTAAGGGGGGGGGGCAAACTATGTTTGCCCCCCCCCCTCAAGACGTGAAGTCTAATACATGCTATATTTGCGTTTTTAGAACGGTACTGGGCATCCCAAAACTGCAGCAGTCAAAATCCAGCTAGCCACAGTAAAAAACTATAAAATTTCGCGCCGCTTCGCGGCATGACACAAGTTTCGCAATTGCATATAAAAAATTGACAATTAATTCCATTAAGTGTCTTGCAGAGGCTCTCCTTGGCGGTAATTGCTGGCCCCAGGGGCAACTCTCTTCTTAAAATATTAACTTTAAAGCGGGCTACATGCTTAGCTAGTCTGCCGAGTTCCGAAAAAGGCGACGCGAACGCAAAGACGAGGACCTCGGCAACCGGAAGTTGTTCCAGCAGTGCCCAACTTGCTGGCCCGAAGACCTAATAGTGGGGGATCAGGCCAGGACTATCTCCCCAAGCCATCTCCCCCAGGCTCCTCCAGATCCACAGAGACCATTTATGCGCAGAAATGTCGGTCTGCCTCTTGCTACTTTGAAACCATTTGCACCGTTACCAGTTGTTTGTTACTGTTTGGTACATCGGTATCTATACAGACTATAGTTATTATTATCATATGTACTATTAAGCGGAGACTGCCACCGGTCATCGTGATTTACTATCCGAGGCTAATGTATATGACAAACTACCTTCATTTCAACATTTTTCATCATACTGAGATGTGCAACCAGGAAAAGAGGTTACCTGAGGCTTGGCTCCACTCACGGTCTGGTTCCAATATTAAAATTGCGTTTTCCACGACCTAAAATTAAAATGTTCACGCCGCAGCTTCGCGGCGTCACATCAGTGGCCATCATCATAACGAAGCCATCGTCATCGTCTTCGTTTCGTCGTAACGCTGAATTGAATGAATAACATGTTAAGCTTTTTATCCTCAAGAAGGCTATGAAGCTAAACATGCCTATGTTTCTGGGTTTTATCAGGCATACCCGACATAAAAAAATCGCACCGCTTCGCGGCGCTAAATAGCAAGTACCTACTATAACATGCAAATCCACATTAAAAATGCTGCAAAGGCTTAAATACACGCATAACAAATTGGGGTAATTTTTTCCGTCATTTTATCCGACCCCCACTCAAAAATAATCGGCGACGCCCCTGAGTACAGCTGACAATTGACATAGTTTTGCTCAGTGTAAGGCAATGTCGGAACAATACACACTGCAAGCTGACATCTTTCCTTTTTCGATATCCCAAAAGGTCGAAAACCTAAACAAGAATGGAAATCGTGTGGTTGCAAAATAAAGTGGCCCAAATCCGGGAAGAAATTCGAAATTGGGGGTAAGTAAGGTCCGCTAAAAAGTTTACCCCCCCAAAGGGCCGGCTGTTTCTGCCCTTACTTAGGGAGCGATAAGTCAGTCAAAAAGAAAGATGTTGCTTTTAAATTTGGTTTGGGTATTGTGCACATGTGGTTCTTCAACATATCTTCCATTTTTTTATAAATGTTTGAACATGTTGATTTAAAGGGCATTTTTGCAACAACAAAAAAAAAATCATTTTTGGGGATCAAAACCAAAAGTTTCACAAATCGGAGATTGACATTTTGTAGCCCTTACTGTTTTCTATCTTTTGACGTTTTTTATTGCATTTTGCTTCAAATATGGCATTTGTAAGGCCTGCTAAAGTTTAGGTGATTTGTTTGTGTCAAACTCGTGTGCAATGACGTCACTAAATTCGCTATATTTCGAGATTAAAAAAAATGGACGAAATTTCTTCATTTTCGCACAGAAGATGTATAATTGATGTAGAAGAAGGTATCTGAAGTTTCACGTCGATAGCGCTATTAATTTTGAGCTATTGCGAAAGTTCGTCAGGGGGGGGGGTTCGAAAAACGCCCCCCGCCAGTGGCGGGATAACACGCCAGTGACTGGAAGGGATATTGCCTCCCTGACGAACTTTCGTCAAAAACCACGCCACCGCCACCGTTGCACCGTTCCACCATCTGTGTTTACATCTCAGCGGCTATAAAGTCCACAGCCGGTGTACTGTGCGCCAGTCGGGTCCCCGACGTCCCTCCGCCGCCCGCGCCCACCAGTAGCGCGCGCAGTGTGTGTGTGCTAGTGTAGACCCACCGGCAGCTCAGCGCGACTCGAGCGATGCGCGCCTTCGTGGCGTGCCTGGCGGTGGCGGCGCTGGCCAGTCCGGCCACCTCGGATCGGTTCAGAACCGTGCTGGTCGGAGGCACCAACGACTTGGCCTCGGCAGGCGGCGATCAGGGCTGCGACATCTGCAGCGGGAATCATGAAGGCCACAGCCATGGGGGCGGCGGCCATCACAGCTCGTCCTCCCATAGCAGCCGATACTCCAGCTCAGGGGGATTAGATCCTCGCTTCGGAAGGGGGGAGCGCGGAGGAGGGGAGCGGCTGGGTCACAGCGGGGGGCACCGCCGGACGTACCACTACTCCAGTGAGGAGTCTGAGTACACCTTCAGCAACGGCACTCACAGCACCACCATCACCAGCAAGCGCTCCAGCGAGGGGGTGCCCGAGTTTCACCTGAAGATGACGCGGCTGCGCGACGGCGGCGTCATTGAGAGCACCGTACTTTCCGAGGCCGAGTACCGCCAGCGCCGCGCCAGCCTCGGCCTCACCGGCAGCAGCGGCAGCTTCGGCCTCGAGTCCCTCGGCGGCGGTGGCGCCATCCACGACCTCAGCAGCCGGCGGCTCTCCGGGCAGGACCTGTTGGCCGACCTGGAGCGGCGTATGGGCCAACGGCGCGGCGGCCATAGTCGGCACTCGACCACCAGCTTCTCCAGCGAGGAGTCCCACTACTCCTTCAGCAACGGCACACACACGACCAGCATCACCGGCCGCCGGAACAGCGACGGCGTGCGCGAGTATGGCCTGGAGTTGATCCGCGACTCGGACAGCGCGGTGCTGGATCGCGCCACCATCTCCGAGGCCGAATACAACCGCCGACGGCGGAGTATGACCGGGGGCGAGGGCTTCGACAACGTGTTCGATATACACGGTATCCATGGCTCCGGAGGAACACGGTCCTCGGAGTTTGACTCGCGCTCCGATTCGCGCTCTGCCTCTCGCTCCAGGTCACGATCTGAGTTTGGATCCAGATCGGAGGAGTCAGGGTTCGGTTCCCACTCGGGCGACCGCCGCCCGGTGCCGACCGTGCCGTCGGGCTCCTCCGGCTCGCACTCCACCTACTTCCGCAATGAGCGCACTGAGACGCACCGGAAGCAGGGCAGCGAGGCGTGCTCCTGCGTGTCGCGCTCGCGCTGCGAGCCCTCAGACCGGGTCATCTCAACTGAGGCGCTGCTGCGGTGCCGCTCGGGAGAAGTGTGCTGCCGTGACCCAGGTAAAGACATCCGGCCCCTGCTGCCCCGCCCTCCGACCGAGGAGCCCCGTCGTTCGCGGACTGGTCGGCCGGCAGAGGATCACCGTCGCTCGGAACCGCGTCGTGCGGAGGCTGAGCCACAGGTCAGTGAGCCCAGCTGCAGCTGCGTGCCGCGCATCTCCTGCAGCCGCCGCGACAGAGACTTGTCCTTCGCTGGTCTCCAGAAATGCCGCCACCCGATGGTCTGCTGCCGACGTGAGCGCCCTGCACCAGCCGACGACCACAAGCCACTGCTGCCTAGCCCGAGCTCCGCCGCCCGGCGCCCAGCCCAGCCCGCCCGCCCGGACTCGCGACGCACCCCTCAGGACCCGGCCTTCGTGCAGCAGGAGCGTGAGAGTTTCCGCGACATCGTCCAGCACGTGGACACCGACCAGGCGCCGGTCCAGCGACCGCTCGACACAAACGCTCTTCAGAGCTCCCTGTCGCGCTTCGACGACGCACATGACGTCCCCGGCGGCCACCGGAGGACGGAGGTGACCCAGTCCGAGCACAGTCGCACGGAGACCATCGGCAGCCGCGGCGGACCCCGCCACGACACGCCCCTGCAGACAGTGGACAACGGTGAAAGGACCTCCAGCAGCTCACGGCGCTACAGCAGCAGCAGCAGGAGCAGGAGCAGCAGTAGCGGCGAGCACGGAGGACGACGCACTGAAGATTTAGACACCCAGAGGCCTGTGGACACGGGTGATGGATTGAGCCACTTCAGCGGGAGGGTGTACTCCTACGACCGTCCCAAATCGGACACCACCGGCACCGACGCAGACTTGCACGCCGGCGGAGGCCGCAGGCGGGACGACGCGACCCGGCCACAGCACTGGCAGGGCGACAGTGAGGAGGGCGATTCCTCTGAGCAGGGCGGCACCCGTGTCTTCTCCACCAACCGGCACTACTCGCAGCGCCGCATCGTCTCCAGCGAGGACAGCGAGGAGAATGAGCGGCCGTTACTGGACGGTGGCCGTCGCGTACGGTACGAGTCTTCCCGCCGCACGGAGCAACACTCGCAGCGGGAGCCGGTGGACCTGCCGGGTCCTGAGGTCGGCTCCGCTCACTCCCGCCGGTACTCCTCCGCTCACACCCAGCAGGCCGACCGGCTCCTGGGGGCGGACGGGGCCGGACAGCGCCGCTTCGGCACCAGCCTGCACGCACCGACTGACGAGTACGGACAACCAGTGGTGACCAGCTCGTCACGGCGTTACTCGTCTCAGCGCACCATCTCCGGCAGCGGTGGAGATCTTCACGCCGGCTCCGGGTCCGACCTCGGCCTGTCGGGGGACGCCGATCTCTCTCACGGCGGCTCCGGTGGCGCCGTCACTTCCTCGTCCCGACACTACTCCCAGAGACGGGTCGTCTCTGGAGATGCCGGCGGTGCTGACCTCGGTCACGGCACTGACCTCGGTCACGGCACCGGACAGCTCGGAGGACACTCGAGCGGCTCCAAATACTCGTCGTCGTCCTCGTGGTCCTCCCGGTCAGAGACAGGCTCGGCAGGAGGACATGTCCCCGGCAGCTCGTACTCGTACGGGTCGGGCCCCTCCGGCAGCGGTTCCAGCCAACGCTACTCGTCCAGCTCTCACTCCTCAGAGCAGGTCAGTGATGAAAGCTGCCGCCGAACCGGGAATCGAACCCAGAACTGCGTCCAAAAGGAAAATCCAGCCCAACAGGCTAACAGTAGTTGTACAATCATACTATTGTGTTCATTCGCTTTTAGTGTTCTTAAATGGCCACTTGGTCCATGCAGCCAGAGTTCGCCACGGGCCGGGCTGGCCCTATGGGCCTTGGGCCGGGCCTGGGTCGGGCCTCAACTTTAAGGAAATCACCGGGCTCTGGACGGGCCTGAGCTGAGAATGTTGAAGTAATGCGCGAAAGCTCAGGTCAGAGCTTAAACATATGTTACCAGCAGTTCACTTCCACAGCAACACACTGTTGCTGTGGCTGTTGCTTTTTTTGTTAGCATAGTTGGTTCATTGTTTCACATTTATAGTATACAAGTAAATATGCTATGAGTATGATTGCAAATTTTGTGAAAATATTAATATGCTTAATCTGAACGGGCCGCACCGGGCCTGGGCCTCAATATTATGAATTTGACCGGGCCTGGTCAGGGCCTGAGCTTGGTGTTCATGGGCCTGGGCCGGGCTGGGCTGGGGGTTGGTGGGCCCGTGACGAACACTGCATGCAGCGTCTGATGTTCTTTTTGTACATAAACGAGAGAGTTATTTATTTTCTCTCCTAAGCAGGATTTGAACGTCTAACCATGAATGGACAATAGGTACTAGTCAAATATCATCCCTACATCTGTCCTACATCTACGTCACCCATCTACATCTCTACATCAGTTTCTACATCTCTCATCACTTCTAGCGGACCTACAAGCCGGACAGGTCACTGCATGTCACTGCATGTCACTGCAGGTCACTGCAGGTCACTGCAGGTCACCGCAGGTCACCGCAGGTCACTGCAGGATACTGCGGGTCACTGCAGGTCGTCCAAGGAGCTGACGGAGGACGACAGACAAGAGGGATCAGCATTTCTCAATACGGCCAGATTCTGGATGCTTTCCACTTTATCTCTCTTCTTTTCTTTCCCCTACCCTCCTTTACCCCTATCTCTTCTTCTACCTTCTTCTCCATTCCCCTCACCCTACAATGTATTCCTCCGCTGCTATCCCACTCTACAACGTACCCCTCCCTCCACACGCAAGAGTGGAGCGGAACCTGGTCCAGTTGCTTGTCCTCTATCTAACCCTCCCACTCTCCCTACCCCTTGACCCCCTGCCATTCCCCAACGCTACAATTACATCCTGCCAGCTAAATTGCTGCTATTGATTGCTGTCGTAATTCACAAACGCATACAAACATCACTGATTTGTATCAGGACCGCTTTTGTCAAAAGGTAGCAAATCATGGAACTGAAGTACAAAACCAAACCGTATATCCGTGTATAGTGTGTATAGTATAGTGTGTATATCCGTGTATAGTGTGTATAGTATAGTGTGTATATCCGTGTATAGTGGGCCGCTGCCTGACGGGCCGGCCGTCGCCCCGATCGTCAGGTCCCGGTCTCGAGCTCGAGGTACTGGAGCCGCTACTCGCAGCAGTCGCTGAGGCGGAAGCGCGGCTGGTCGCTGTTCGGCGGCAGTGACGAGGAGCCGACCCGGTACTCCGACCCGAACGACCGCGATAGCTGCGTCTGCGTCCGCTTCGACCGCTGCTCAGACGGCAACCTGCACTACCACGGCGCCGACCTGCTCGACTTCAGGTGAGGTGACACGTGTGGGGACGAGGAGACACCAGGTGCGAAGGCAGGGATATTGTATATCATATCATGTCATGGATGTCACGTGGGAGGCCTGCTTGACGGCTGGTTAGCCGTGCTAAGGATGTCATGTGGGAGGCCTGCTTGACGGCTGGTTAGACGTGCTAAGGATGTCACGTGGGAGGCCTGTTCGACGGCTGGTTAGCCGTGCTAAGGATGTCACGTGGGAGGCCTGTTTGACGGCTGGTTAGCCGTGCTAAGGATGTCACGTGGGAGGCCTGTTCAACGGGTGGTTAGACGTGCTAAGGATGTCACGTGGGAGGCCTGTTCAACGACTGGTTAGACATGTTAATGATGTCATGTGGGAGGCCTGTTCGACGGCTGGTTAGACGTGCTAAGGATGTCACGTGGGAGGCCTGCTTGACGGCTGGTTAGCCGTGCTAAGGATGTCACGTGGGAGGCCTGTTCAACGGGTGGTTAGACGTGCTAAGGATGTCACGTGGGAGGCCTGTTCAACGGCTGGTTAGACGTGCTAAGGAGGCCTGTTCGACGGCTGGTTAGCCGTGCTAAGGATGTCACGTGGGAGGCCTGCTTGACGGCTGGTTAGACGTGCTAAGGATGTCACGTGGGAGGCCTGTTCAACGGCTGGTTAGACGTGCTAAGGATGTCACGTGGGAGGCCTGCTTGACGGCTGGTTAGACGTGCTAAGGATGTCACGTGGGAGGCCTGTTCAACGGCTGGTTAGACGTGCTAAGGATGTCACGTGGGAGGCCTGTTCGACGGCTGGTTAGCCGTGCTAAGGATGTCACGTGGGAGGCCTGCTTGACGGCTGGTTAGACGTGCTAAGGATGTCACGTGGGAGGCCTGTTCAACGGCTGGTTAGACGTGCTAAGGATGTCACGTGGGAGGCCTGTTCGACGGCTGGTTAGCCGTGCTAAGGATGTCACGTGGGAGGCCTGCTTGACGGCTGGTTAGACGTGCTAAGGATGTCACGTGGGAGGCCTGTTCAACGGCTGGTTAGACGTGCTAAGGATGTCACGTGGGAGGCCTGTTCGACGGCTGGTTAGCCGTGCTAAGGATGTCGCGTGGGAGGCCTGTTCGACGGCTGGTTAGACGTGCTAAGGATGTCACGTGGGAGGCCTGTTCGACGGGTGGTTAGACATGTTAATGATGTCATGTGGGAGGCCTGTTCGACGGCTGGTTAGACGTGCTAAGGATGACACGTAGGAGGCCTGTTCAACGGCTGGTTAGACGTGCTAAGGATGTCACGTGGGAGGCCTGTTCGACGGTTGGTTAGACGTGCTAAGGATGTCACGTGGGAGGCCTGTTCAACGGGTGGTTAGACGTGCTAAGGATGTCACGTGGGAGGCCTGTTCAACGGCTGGTTAGCCGTGCTAAGGATGTCACGTGGGAGGCCTGTTCAACGGGTGGTTAGACGTGCTAAGGATGTCACGTGGGAGGCCTGCTTGACGGCTGGTTAGACGTGCTAAGGATGTCACGTGGGAGGCCTGTTCAACGGGTGGTTAGACGTGCTAAGGATGTCACGTGGGAGGCCTGCTTGACGGCTGGTTAGACGTGCTAAGGATGTCACGTGGGAGGCCTGTTCAACGGGTGGTTAGACGTGCTAAGGATGTCACGTGGGAGGCCTGTTCAACGGGTGGTTAGACATGTTAAGGATGTCACGTGAGAGGCCTGTTCGACTGGTGGTTAGACGTGCTAAGGATGTCACGTGGGAGGCCTGTTCAACGGGTGGTTAGACGTGCTAAGGATGTCACGTGGGAGGCCTGTTCAACGGCTGGTTAGACATGTTAAGGATGTCACGTGAGAGGCCTGTTCGACGGCTGGTTAGACGTGCTAAGGATGTCACGTGGGAGGCCTGCTTGACGGCTGGTTAGACGTGCTAAGGATGTCACATGGGAGGCCTGTTCAACGGGTGGTTAGACATGTTAATGATGTCACGTGGGAGGCCTGTTCAACGGGTGGTTAGACGTGCTAAGGATGTCACATGGGAGGCCTGCTTGACGGCTGGTTAGACGTGTTAATGATGTTACGTGGGAGGCCTGTTCAACGGGTGGTTAGACGTGCTAAGGATGTCACGTGGGAGGCCTGTTCAACGGGTGGTTAGACGTGCTAAGGATGTCACGTGGGAGGCCTGCTTGACGGCTGGTTAGACGTGCTAAGGATGTCACGTGGGAGGCCTGTTCAACGGCTGGTTAGACGTGCTAAGGATGTCACATGGGAGGCCTGTTCGACGGGTGGTTAAACGTGCTAAGGATGTCACGTGGGAGGCCTGCTTGACGGCTGGTTAGACGTGCTAAGGATGTCACGTGGGAGGCCTGTTCAACGGCTGGTTAGATGTGCTAAGGATGTCATGTGGGAGGCCTGTTCGACGGGTGGTTAGACATGTTAATGATGTCACGTGGGAGGCCTGTTTGACGGCTGGTTAGACGTGCTAAGCGTTGGTTGGGAAAGTCACAAATTCAGATGTGAGGAACGGTGAAACAGTTACAGGAAGGGATGATCCAGGGCTGAATGAGTTGGGCTGAAACCCACCTGAAAGGCGAGAGGGGCAATCGAGCTGTAATAAGGGGAAGAGAGTCAGAGGGAAGGAGATGAAGCGATACAGTCACCTTGTCCCTGATCTCGATGCTCCGTCGTCTAACTTTCTCTGACGTCGCTGCCGTCATGCTGCAGTATCGGCTCGAGGAAGCAGTGCTCCGGTTTCCGTGTGTGCTGCGACACGCCTCCAGCGGTGCTCTCAAAGCTGGAGTCGACTCCCGGCATCAAGCCCGGCGTCATCACCTCGATCTCCGCCGCCGGCCTGCAGCAGGTCTCCCGCGCCTCCCCGCTGGCTCCGCATCGCTCCGGAGGTCGGCCCTGCGTCTGCGTCTCCTCATACCTCTGCCAGGGGGGAGAGATCGGAGCCTCGCAGCAGCTGCTCGTCGACTTGCGTCAGGTCTCCGAGACGGGCCGCTGCAACTACAACGGACAGGTAACGACAGCCAGGCGGCGTCGATAACAAACAAAGGCGGCGCCTCGACTCCTCTCACATTTCAATCACGAATTTTGACTACATTTCCGCAGAGTTGATTGTAATTGCTTCACAGTGCTCCATGGCCTTGCATTTAAGTATTATTTCGTGACGTTGTTACAGCCAAAAATACAATGTTCCACGTATTTTGTGAGCAATTTAGACGTGTGATCTTCAAAAACGTTCTTCCTTTACTGATGTCCTGTGCCACTGCGGTCTCCGTGCCTGCCATCACCACACTGTGCTGTGCCATGTCGCGGCTGTGCTCGTCACACTGTGCTGTGCCATGTCGCGGCTGTGCTCGTCACACTGTGTTGTGCCATGTCGCGGCTGTGCTCGTCACACTGTGTTGTGCCATGTCGCGGCTGTGCTTGTCACACTGTGCTGTGCCATGTCGCGGCTGTGCTCGTCACACTGTGCTGTGCCATGTCGCGGCTGTGCTCGTCACACTGTGCTGTGCCATGTCGCGGCTGTGCTCGTCACACTGTGCTGTGCCATGTCGCGGCTGTGCTCACCACACTGTGCTGTGCCATGTCGCGGCTGTGCTCGTCACACTGTGCTGTGCCATGTCGCGGATGTGCTCGTCACACTGTGCTGTGCCATGTCGCAGCTGTGCTCGTCACACTGTGCTGTGCCATGTCGCGGCTGTGCTCGTCACACTGTGCTGTGCCATGTCGCGGCTGTGCTCACCACACTGTGCTGTGCCATGTCGCAGCTGTGCTTGTCACACTGTGCTGTGCCATGTCGCGGCTGTGCTCACCACACTGTGTTGTGCCATGTCGCGGCTGTGCTCGTCACACTGTGCTGTGCCATGTCGCGGCTGTGCTCGTCACACTGTGCTGTGCCATGTCGCAGCTGTGCTCGTCACACTGTGCTGTGCCATGTCGCGGCTGTGCTCGTCACACTGTGCTGTGCCATGTCGCGGCTGTGCTTGTCACACTGTGCTGTGCCATGTCGCGGCTGTGCTCGTCACACTGTGTTGTGCCATGCAGTGCCTGTTTAGTTGCACGTCATACTGTCATATGCTGTGCCTGTGACATCACACTGTGCTTTGCAATACGCTCGGCAGGTGTGCTGCGCTGTGCCGTGGGCGCAAGTCGAGAAGACCACGCCAGCACCACCCTGCAGCTGCGTCTCCAGCGACAGGTGCCGCCAGCAGGACATCCTGGCCCGCTACACCAACGCTAACGCACCTGTCTGTCCCGGAACGCAGGTCAGTCACCAGCAGAGGTCACACTCTGACATCCTGACCCGCCACACCAACGTTAACGCGCCCACCTGTCCCGGAACGCAGGTCAGTCACCAGCAGAGGTCACACTCTGACATCCTGACCCGCTACACCAACGTTAACGAGCCCACCTGTCCCGGAACGCAGGTCAGTCGCTAACAGAGGTCACACTCTGACATCCTGACCCGCTACACCAACGTTAACGCGCCTGTCTGTCCCGGAACGCAGGTCAGTCACTAACAGAGGTCACACTCTGACATCCTGACCAGCTACACCAACGTTAACGCGCCCACCTGTCCCGGAACGCAGGTCAGTCGCTAACGGCTGGTCACACTCTGACATCCTGACCCGCTACACCAACGTTAACGCGCCTGTCTGTCCCGGAACGCAGGTCAGTCACTAACAGAGGTCACACTCTGACATCCTGACCCGCTACACCAACGTTAACGCGCCCACCTGTCCCGGAACGCAGGTCAGTCGCTAACGGCTGGTCACACTCTGACATCCTGACCCGCTACACCAACGTTAACGCGCCTGTCTGTCCCGGAACGCAGGTCAGTCACTAACAGAGGTCACACTCTGACATCCTGACCAGCTACACCAACGTTAACGCGCCCACCTGTCCCGGAACGCAGGTCAGTCGCTAACAGAGGTCACACTCGCACTCTGCGTACCCGCGGGACACTTCTGTGACACAGGAATTCATACTTACCCAGTGATAACGCAGCTTGCCTACGGCACGTATAGACACTCTCTGTTTGCTGTTCTATGAGAGTCACGGGTATATTGTGGTCCCCATAATCTGGCTGTTGCGTCCCCGTCACCCCGTCACCAGCTCATAAGTCGATCCCCCACCGGGCCTCTGCTGACACCATGACCCGAGCGGAGGCCGTCAACGCCTTGTCAGCTGCCGCCGTCCCGGCAGTTGTGCTACGTCAGCGTTATCGGAGGGCCACCGTCGGACATACACCCTGTGACCCTGTGACTCTGTATTCCGGTCCGTCAGCTACTGATGCGCAGTAATGAGTTCGACTGATTGGTTCACCTTTTAACCAATCAGGAATAGCCTTGTATAGACCAATAGCCTTTCGACCTCGCTGCGTAGAGACCGAGGTGATATAAGGGCGGATCCTGACCCATGACGACATAGGTATCTTCGCCCTTCTTCCGCGGACGCGCCCACGACGCTCGGACGTGTTTCTCTGTCGCTCCCGCAATATATACAAAACACATCAGCAGTCAAGATGTGTTAACTACCAAGCGGACGATAGCACCCGACAGTGCTACAATATCTATATGTGTATACATTAGTGAGCATAACGGCGAGTACATTTATTTAGGATAACTTTGTACCCAGCAAAAATAATTTGGATACTTCTCAAAAACACGTTAACCATTTTCCGATGCAACTAGTTTCCTTCCTAGTTCCCTGATCTTTACAATGGCTAAGCGTACTAGAAATGTCAAGAAACCCCGGTCAACTAACGATCGCCAGCAACCTCCCACTTTGTCCACTTGTAAGCATGTACAGATATTCTCAGTAACCAAACGGAGAACCGAAACAGATGCCAGCTTGTATATATTTACTGTCCCCAGCAGCATGGTAAATTACGGGAAGTTGGGGGACATCACGACTCCAAAGGCGAATCTTTCCACGTCCATTCAGAACAGACCTAATCAGAAAACAATCAAAAGTATAGGGAAATTTTTTTTTCAGAAAAGTTGAAATTCGGGAAAAGTTGTGAGTGAACCCCCCCCCCCCCCAACCCCCATCCCCTGCTCCCGTCCCATGCATTTCCCCAGCTTCGGTGTACCTCTGTGTGTTATACTGTCCAGCATCCTTAGTTATACCAGCGTCCAGCGTTATACTGTCCACCAGATCGCCCCCTCTGTGTGTATTGTATGTACATACATACATGCGGCTGACCTGTCACTGCTGTGTGTATCGTACGTCTGACCTGTCGCTGCTGTGTGTATCGTACGTCTGACCTGTCTCTGATGTGTGTATCGTACGTCTGACCTGTCTCTGATGTGTGTATCGTACGTCTGACCTGCCGCTGCTGTGTGTATCGTACGTCTGACCTGTCGCTGCTGTGTGTATCGTACGTCTGACCTGCCGCTGCTGTGTGTATCGTACGTCTGACCTGTCGCTGCTGTGTGTATCATCGTACGTCTGACCTGTCTCTGATGTGTGTATCGTACGTCTGACCTGCCGCTGCTGTGTGTATCGTACGTCTGACCTGTCGCTGCTGTGTGTATCGTACGTCTGACCTGCCGCTGCTGTGTGTATCGTACGTCTGACCTGTCTCTGATGTGTGTATCGTACGTCTGACCTGTCGCTGCTGTGTGTATCGTACGTCTGACCTGCCGCTGCTGTGTGTATCGTACGTCTGACCTGCCGCTGCTGTGTGTATCGTACGTCTGACCTGTCGCTGATGTGTGTATCGTACGTCTGACCTGCCGCTTCTGTGTGTATCGTACGTCTGACCTGCCGCTGCTGTGTGTATCGTACGTCTGACCTGTCGCTGATGTGTGTATCGTACGTCTGACCTGTCGCTGCTGTGTGTATCGTACTTCTGACCTGTCGCTGCTGTGTGTATCGTACGTCTGACCTGTCTCTGATGTGTGTATCGTACGTCTGACCTGTCGCTGCTGTGTGTATCGTACGTCTGACCTGTCGCTGCTGTGTGTATCGTACGTCTGACCTGCCGCTGATGTGTGTATCGTACGTCTGACCTGTCGCTGCCGTCCGGCAGGTGTGCTGCTCGCGGCCTACGCCGGCTCCGGGCGGCTACGGTACCCCAGCGGTGCAGCCCGATAGCAGCCAGGACCCCGACTATGACCTGTACCGCTTCTGCAAGGCCTACCCGCTGAGCGTGGCCTGCGCCAGCAGCCACCCGGTAAGGAGCCAGCACTGTCCAGGGTCCGGGGCCAGCACTATCAGTGGGTGAAGCAAGAGTTAGGGCCACACGAGAGTCCGGGTGAATATACTGTCGCTCAATATTGGTGTGGGATTTTTTTACGGAAAATACATATAAGTTTGTTTTCAGTACATAAATGAATGCAGAATATGTATGTCAGGCCTGTTCCCCAACACGTTAAAACAATTTGCATCAGATGTGGGTAGGGTTGTATACAAAATAAACAGTGTCATACCCGATGATTATAGCATTGTAACGCTGACACAGAACAAACACTTATTGACATGGAATCAAATCAATCTTCTTGTCTGATGTCCGGCAGAGTAAATATAAATGTCGCCTACTTCAGTTCACCACACGACTGGTTGTTTTTTGTTTTGTTTCAGTTCAATTTCCTGCCGACCATCCGACCGAATCCTTATTTCAATGCCGAGAACGACGCAAGGACATTGGAGTAAGTATTTTTTATTGTGATAGTTACGTTTCGCACTGAATATTTCATACTAGAAGTGGGGGAGCAATGTATTTATTGGTATTTATGGAGCGTTATTGTATGTGCTTACCCCAGTTTGATAGCGACGCTGCTAGCCAATGAGATTCGCCACATGGGTGCACACTTCACCCTCCACGAAATCCCATTCAGCAGCTATACATACAATCCACATACACACGCGGGAGAATTGCCGCGGCTAGCCACTGTCCCGCCGACTAGGCCATACCAGGGCTTTCCTCTAAACTCGGGAGAACGGACGGTGCCACTGGGCCGGCGCCCTGGCAGCAGTGGCTGCAGTCGCTGCAGTCATCTGTTTCCCATCAGTCTGTGTAAATAAAGAGGCTGCACGAGTGCCGGCTGGTGGTGCCTGGCGCCACGTTAGGACTGCTCTGGGGACGGCTTCTGGGTACTCAGTACTCACTGGACCACGAAAACACCAGCCACTGGCTCCCTGGCGAGATGGAGGCGTACGCTGCCGACTAGTTTTTACCGTATCTAAATCACTAATTTTCTAGCCGTACGCCTGTCGTCTGTCTGTCGTTTGTGTATCTGTCTGTGTATCTGTCTGTGTATCTGTCTGTGTATGTGTCCTCATTTCTTTAGCCACACGCACAGCACAGACGGCAGCACCGATGACGGTGAAATTCGCACACACGACAATTTCAAGCTTTGTTACGATCCACGGCAAAAAATCAAGTCGCTCCGATGTCTGTGTCGGTCACAGCACGCGCCAGAAGGGGCATGTTTTTTCCATTGGTTTAACGTGCAGAAAAACCCAGCGAAATATGTGTATAAAATGTGCAAAAACGGATGCAATCCCAGGTCGATATCTCGGTAATTTACAGTACGATCGGCACGGGATAAACACAGGCGTGTAGATAAATTAACGAGCTGGCGTATACAATGTGGGTCGGCGAGCAGCGCGTGACACGTACAAAGTAAATAGCGAAATAATGCAAATTTCATGGTTTTACAACGTTTTTTCACGATTAAAGTCAGAATTCGGAACCTATCGCATGTAAAGTGATGAAACATTTTCAATTGTGTAGACAAATGCACCGGCTTTATAATGCATGTGAAACTGAAGCTTACCAATCAGTATTTATGCATTTAAATCGACTTGGGATACACAACTTGTCAATTTTTGGTAATATTTCTGATTACACCACCATGCCGTCAAACCCTGAGGGTGTTGAACGATACAAGTTATACAGCTGTGAAGCGCAGTCATTTCCGACCAATATCCACCCCAAATTTACGTGCATTTACAAACATGAAAGTTATAAATAAAGTTTTAATACAACGCTGTAATACTTATTTTGGTCGGCGTAATGCGGGTCGGTAAAGCTTGCAATAGCCACCGAATATTATATTATTATATATATTATCGAAGAACATGCTGCACTTGAAACGCACTCCCGTTTGACGGCAAGCGGAGACCACTTGTGTTCACTATTTATTGAAAATAACTAGTCAAAAAGATCTAAACTGTATTTTTGGATATAAGCTTTCCGGATGGGAGGAATAATGGGTAAACATATATTATATATCCTTTTTTTAGCTATTTTCATTTACTATGGAAATTCCCAACCACGGCCGACAATTATTTTAGACGTTGTTGATTATTTTCGAAATATACTGAGCAATAGTTTAAAGCTGCTACATAATTACGCTAATGTTGCTCACAAAAACGTTTCACAAAATAAAATTGTTGAATACAATGCGAATACGTCAAATAATTGTAATAATTGTATTAATTGTTTGTAACAATTGTAATACAAAATAATTGTATGTCCGGGGTTAAACACATACATCACAGGAATATGCTAACGATTTCAGTTTCATTTTAAAAGGTGGTTTGTGCTTGAAATTTCAGTAGGTTAGGCTATATGATCTTACTCGACGACGACATCGGTTCACACCGACACACTTGTTACATAACTATGCATACAGATTGCCTTGCTCGTATGGGAACCACAGGCCCACATCACGGCTCGTGTCACGTGTCATGTGTCACGGCTCGTGTCACGTGTCATGTGTCACGGCTCGTGTCACGTGACATGTGTCACGGCTCGTGTCACGTGTCATGGCTCGTGTCACGTGTCATGTGTCACGGCTCGTGTCACGTGTCACGTGGCATGTGTCACGGCTCGTGTCACGTGTCATGTGTCACGGCTCGTGTCACGTGTCATGTGTCACGGCTCGTGTCACGTGTCATGTGTCACGGCTCGTGTCACGTGTCATGTGTCACGGCTCGTGTCACGTGTCACGTGTCACGGCTCGTATCACGTGTCATGTGTCACGGCTCGTGTCACGTGTCATGTGTCACGGCTCGTGTCACGTGTCACGTGTCACGGCTCGTGTCACGTGTCATGTGTCACGGCTCGTGTCACGTGTCATGTGTCACGGCTCGTGTCACGTGTCATGTGTCACGGCTCGTGTCACGTGTCATGTGTCACGGCTCGTGTCACGTGTCATGTGTCACGGCTCGTGTCACGTGTCATGTGTCACGGCTCGTGTCACGTGTCACGTGTCATGTGTCACGGCTCGTGTCACGTGTCATGTGTCACGGCTCGTGTCACGTGTCATGTGCCACGGCTCGTGCCACGTGTCATGTGTCACGGCTCGTGTCACGTGACATGTGTCACGGCTCGTGTCACGTGTCATGGCTCGTGTCACGTGTCATGTGTCACGGCTCGTGTCACGTGTCACGTGTCATGACTTGTGTCACGTGTCATGTGTCACGGCTCATCTCACGTGTCATGCGTCACGGCTCGTGTCACGCTACCCGTAAGCTGATTGGTGATGTCGTGCTGTCATATGACCACCCTCTTCGCCGGCAGGAACGCCTTCGGTCTGTTCGGCGTCGACGATGACGTGCTGATCGAGGTGCTGACGAAGAGGACGTTCCAGGAGCGTGCACTGATCAAACAGGCCTTCGCACGTCGGACAGGATCGGTAAGCCCCGCCCACTCTTGGTCACGCTAAGCAGGCCTTCGCACGCGTATATACCACAGTAAGTAGCACGGCCAACCCGCACTGGTCGGTCCTCAACAGCAGCCGTTTGGGTACTGATCATTGAGCAGAGATACCTTGAAAGGGTGCCTCGTCTTTTGCGTGAAAGTGAAATGTGCGCCAATGGGCAATGAGGAAAGCATGGGATATATTGTAAGCAAAATAAAAATACGGATGTTCGCTTAGAGCGGAACAAAAGACAATGATAGCGACTAATATCAGTGTTACCGATTACTTTTTGATAACTCATCTCCCGTTCTCCGCGACATACCATGTCTAGCCGTCCTATATCACCTTGGCCGATATAGACTGAGAGACATCGGCGTCTGTTCGGACTTCGGCTGCTCCGCAGGCTGCTGGCCGGCAGTATATTTGGGAGCAAAGTGCACTGTGTGACCCACCTTCCGAGCAGCGCAGTGTTGATGTACGGATTATGGAGCGTATATACAGACCCCAGCTCGGATACGTAGCTCCGTGATGCATTAGACAGTATGATAGACACGTGCTGCCCACGCCGGCCACACATTAGCATATGTACACGAAGCGCAGCAGCAGACACGAAGCAGTACACGAAGCGCAGCAGCAGACACGAAGCAGCACACGAAGCGCAGCAGCAGACATGAAGCAGCACACGAAGCGCAGCAGCAGACACGAAGCAGCACACGAAGCAGCACACGAAGCGCAGCAGCAGACACGAAGCAGTACACGAAGCGCAGCAGCAGACACGAAGCAGTGCACGAAGCGCAGCAGCAGACACGAAGCAGTACACGAAGCGCAGCAGCAGACACGAAGCAGTACACGAAGCGCAGCAGCTGGACACGTTCTGCATAGCAACCTCTGCGTAACCAACGATCTAGGCATAAGTTTGCGAAAATAGTAACTCAGCCCAAACTCTTGTTTCTTCAACCTAGGGTAGGGTAGTGCTGCATAGTGAAATCCTGATGATTTCACTATGCAGCAAAAACATGTATGTCAAAACAAACATCATTAGACGAATCCCGGCACCAAAACTTTGTTTTTGAGAGTATAACATAGCAAACGGATCTTTCAATATAATGCATTGCCGCATTCATAGAAGTAGGAGCAGGGGGGGCAGGGGGGGGGGGCAGCCGCCCCCCAACATTTTTGATTTTAACATTACGCCTATGGGCGTTGCATGGAAAGAATCGACTTCAGAATGCCTCCTGCCCCCCCCCCCCCCCAACTTCAACATAGTTCCTACGCCCCTGGCCGCATTGGTCAGCGACTGAAGACAAGCTTGTAATTAACACTATTCGCCCATTACTGTCTTGGACTCTTGCTCGACACTTGTTTAACTCATATCATTGGGGAAACAAACAACACTCGGTCATTTAATAAAACATTCCAAATTTGAAAACATGGTTGTATTAGGGTACACAAATGGTAGCATCGCGCACTTTGTCTGACTGCGGGATGACAAGCCGTGCGGCACGAAATCAGGTGTCTGGCTGTACCATGGCTGGTGCATACTATACATCAATACAAGCGATCAGTTTATCTGTCAAACCCTCAGTTCCTTTTTTTTATTTCAGGCCATGTGCATATAACAATTATTTTCCTAAGCTGTCCAAGGTAAAAGTTAAAATCGTCGTCTTCCTTGGACCACAAACATCCACAACCGACAAAACCTGATCCGATGCAGCATTTCTGGTGTCATATTCGCGTTCAGCGCCTCAAGTCCCTAAACACAAAACCCTAAATACCCTAATACACAAAACGTATACTTATCGAAGCGTTGGTTTTTCCACATATCCGCTATTGTATCAGTGTGTGGGGTAGCTGCTGCATCTCTCAGAAAAAGCGCATTCAGAAAGTGATCAACTTCGGCGCGCGTATCGTTTCTGGCCTTGACCGAAGAGCTCACATTACTCCTGTACTGAGCGAGCTGGAGTGGAAATGTGTCGATGATATGGTACGTGTCAGCGATGTAGCCATGGTCCGTAGCCTACTTACCTCGGACAATGCACCACAAATTCTACGGAAAAAGTTGCTGCTCAGCTCTGACGTGTCAGTCCGCAGCACGCGTGCAACCGAGCGAGGGCAGCTGCGTCTGCCTCGCGTGCGAACTGAGTTTGCCCGACGCGGGTTTTTGTGTCGCGCCAGCAAGCACTGGAACGATTCGTCGTGAGTGTAGCAGTGTCTAAATCGCGAGATGCCTCTATTTGCAAAGTTTTTTATTAGAGCTTTTTTTAAATCTGATTTTAATCTACTCCGATGCATGTTTTTGTATATGTATACGACGTGGTCACCATAAAACCCATGAAATGGAGGGACCTAATAAACTGTATGAAAGTCACCACGAAAAGTGGTTTCACATCAGCACTATGAGGTGAATTTCGGAAATGATCCCAAAACCTTCGCCTATTTTGAACCCCCTGAGTTTTTTCGAGAACAGTGGGGAAAACGGCGGCGCGCAGCGCCGCCAAATTTGGCACAGCTGTTCGGACATAAATTATTTACCCTTATTTTGTAAAAGTAGTGATCTCAGGTCCTCTCATGTCAGGTCATCAGGTCACGTCAAGTGACCTTACCTCCAACAATGTTTGTGGTCGTGTCAAAGCTACAGTGTTCGTCCGAGGGATTTGAAACTTACAGGATTTAATAAGGTCATAAATACTTAACCCTCGCCCTACAGGAGCTTTTTTCACCTTCGCCCTACGGGGGGGGGGGGGCTGACAGGCCCCTTGTTAATTTGCAAACCAAGCAACTTAGAGCAATGCGGTAAGAACCAGCATGTTGCCTATCATGAGAGGAATCTAAGATGCGATTTTTAGGTTTCAGGTCAACGGGTGACCTTCCAGGTCAAGTGAATGCCTCGGATTTACCACGTCCAGAACAGCGATTTTGCTCTTCAGAAAACCTAAAAATAAGAAATTGATAAATGTAAATAAAAGACATGTTCCTAGACCGGTTTTGGCTCAGAAATACAGAAAAGGTAATTATTTGTTCATATCTTGTCCAAAAAAAGTCAAGAAAAGTTAAAAAAATGACGTCATCAGTTTCTTACACTTAAGGAGCCATCACTCAGTCAAAAATGTAGATATTGCCTTGCAATTTGGCATGGGTATTTTTCATGCTCAGTTCTCTCACATGTATTCCGTTTTTTCTAACATCTTTGAAAATTGTGATTTTGTGGGGATTAAAAAAACAGTTTGTTTTCATTTTAGGGGTCAAAAAACCTAAAATTTAACAAATCCGAGATCGCCATTTTAAAGAGAATGCCATTTTGTATCTTTGGTGAATTGCGTTTGCAATTTCCATTAAAACTCTGTTTTCTACCATTTTTCAAATATGTATCGTTTTTCCACCAACATGACGTCATCAAAACATGATTATCTCCCAAACTACTTAACCAATTTCAATTACATTTTTACAGCTTACGTATAATTGTTGTAAACTCAGCTACCGAAAATTTCAGCAAGATGTGCTGCATGTGTAAACAGTTATTCAAGAAAAACCTCAAGGGGGGCCTGTCCATGCAGGCGAGGGTTAATATACTGTGTAATATGACCTTTTCCTCGACAGAAATTAAGCAATTAGTAATACCAAAAAAATATAGTAGATTAATTTTCGGCCACAGGCCATTTTCAAACCATACCACATGTGTTATGTTTTGAGAATGGCCTGTGGCCGAAAATTCACCTAATATATTTTTTATTATGATTAATTACTTACTTTCTGTCGAGGAAAAGGTCATATTACAGAGTATATTAATTACTGTATTCTACCTATACTATATACTATGTTCCTCGCAAGAGCACTGAACAACGTTTCTAGAAGGTCATAAGTACCTACAATTCGTTAATCTCGGATTTTATATATCGGTGACCTAAGGTCAGGTCAATTTCGTGACCTGACCAAACATCATTAGACATGGTTGTAGTTTGTTGGTTGTATGGTTGTAGCTGCTGGAGGGTTCTTCCACGAGGAAGCTGCAGATAAGAGCGTTGAGTGCGTCTTATACCGTCGAGTGTTCCCCTGTGATTCGCCCTCGGCATCGCATTATACCGCCTGATCCCCGCCATCGAAGGTAACACGGACTCTGACACTCCCATCTCATCTCCCTCCAATCCCATCTGAAAGGACCTGGTGACACTATACCACCTGATCCCCGCCATCGAAGGTAACACGGACTCTGACACTCCCATCTCATCTCCCTCCAATCCCATCTGAAAGGACCTGGTGACACTATACCACCTGATCCCCGCCATCGAAGGTAACACGGACTCTGACACTCCCATCTCATCTCCCTCCAATCCCATCTGAAAGGACCTGGTGACACTATACCACCTGATCCCCGCCATCGAAGGTAACACGGACTCTGACACTCCCATCTCATCTCCCTTTAATCCCATCTGAAAGGACCTGGTGACACTATACCACCTGATCCCCGCCATCGAAGGTAACACGGACTCTGACACTCCCATCTCATCTCCCTCCAATCCCATCTGAAAGGACCTGGTGACACTATACCACCTGATCCCCGCCATCGAAGGTAACACGGACTCTGACACTCCCATCTCATCTCCCTCCAATCCCATCTGACAGGACCTGGTGACACTATACCACCTGATCCCCGCCATCGAAGGTAACACGGACTCTGACACTCCCACCTCATCTCCCTCCAATCCCATCTGAAAGGACCTGGTGACACTATACCACCTGATCCCCGCCATCGAAGGTAACACGGACTCTGACACTCCCATCTCATCTCCCTCCAATCCCATCTGAAAGGACCTGGTGACACTATACCACCTGATCCCCGCCATCGAAGGTAACACGGACTCTGACACTCCCATCTCATCTCCCTCCAATCCCATCTGAAAGGACCTGGTGACACTATACCACCTGATCCCCGCCATCGAAGGTAACACGGACTCTGACACTCCCATCTCATCTCCCTCCAATCCCATCTGAAAGGACCTGGTGACACTATACCACCTGATCCCCGCCATCGAAGGTAACACGGACTCTGACACTCCCACCTCATCTCCCTCCAATCCCATCTGAAAGGACCTGGTGACACTATACCACCTGATCCCCGCCATCGAAGGTAACACGGACTCTCACACTCCCACCTCATCTCCCTCCAATCCCATCTGAAAGGACCTGGTGACACTATACCACCTGATCCCCGCCATCGAAGGTAACACGGACTCTGACACTCCCACCTCATCTCCCTCCAATCCCATCTGAAAGGACCTGGTGACACTATACCACCTGATCCCCGCCATCGAAGGTAACACGGACTCTGACACTCCCATCTCATCTCCCTCCAATCCCATCTGACAGGACCTGGTGACACTATACCACCTGATCCCCGCCATCGAAGGTAACACGGACTCTGACACTCCCATCTCATCTCCCTCCAATCCCATCTGAAAGGACCTGGTGACACTATACCACCTGATCCCCGCCATCGAAGGTAACACGGACTCTGACACTCCCATCTCATCTCCCTCCAATCCCATCTGAAAGGACCTGGTGACACTATACCACCTGATCCCCGCCATCGAAGGTAACACGGACTCTGACACTCCCACCTCATCTCCCTCCAATCCCATCTGAAAGGACCTGGTGACACTATACCACCTGATCCCCGCCATCGAAGGTAACACGGACTCTGACACTCCCATCTCATCTCCCTCCAATCCCATCTGACAGGACCTGGTGACACTATACCACCTGATCCCCGCCATCGAAGGTAACACGGACTCTGACACTCCCACCTCATCTCCCTCCAATCCCATCCGAAAGGACCTGGTGACACTATACCACCTGATCTCCGCCATCGAAGGTAACACGGACTCTGACACTCCCATCTCATCTCCCTCCAATCCCATCTGACAGGACCTGGCGAACAAGATCGAACGCTCTACGACCGGCAAGTTCGAGGACCTGATGGTTGAGCTGCTGGAGGGTTCCTCCGTGGAGGAGTACCTGGCCAAGAAGCTGCACGAGGGCATGGATCGTTTGGGCACGGACGAGGACGTCGTGCTGGAGACACTCCTCAGCAGCACCAATGATGAGATCGCCGCCATCAAGCCGTACTTCTATGCAGGTCAGTGGTCAGTGGTCAGTGGTCAGTGGTCAGTGGTCAGTGGTCAGTGGTCAGTGGTCAGTGGTCAGTGGTCAGTGGTCAGTGGTCAGTGGTCAGTGGTCAGTGGTCAGTGGTCAGTGGTCAGTGGTCAGTGGTCAGTGGTCAGTGGTCAGTGGTCAGTGGTCAGTGGTCAGTGGTCAGTGGTCAGTGGTCAGTGGTCAGTGGTCAGTGGTCAGTGGTCAGTGGTCAGTGGTCAGTGGTCAGTGGTCAGTGGTCAGTGGTCAGTGGTCAGTGGTCAGTGGTCAGTGGTCAGTGGTCAGTGGTCAGTGGTCAGTGGTCAGTGGTCAGTGGTCAGTGGTCAGTGGTCAGTGGTCAGTGGTCAGTGGTCAGTGGTCAGTGGTCAGTGGTCAGTGGTCAGTGGTCAGTGGTCAGTGGTCAGTGGTCAGTGGTCAGTGGTCAGTGGTCAGTGGTCAGTGGTCAGTGGTCAGTGGTCAGTGGTCAGTGGTCAGTGGTCAGTGGTCAGTGGTCAGTGGTCAGTGGTCAGTGGTCAGTGGTCAGTGGTCAGTGGTCAGTGGTCAGTGGTCAGTGGTCAGTGGTCAGTGGTCAGTGGTCAGTGGTCAGTGGTCAGTGGTCAGTGGTCAGTGGTCAGTGGTCAGTGGTCAGTGGTCAGTGGTCAGTGGTCAGTGGTCAGTGGTCAGTGGTCAGTGGTCAGTGGTCAGTGGTCAGTGGTCAGTGGTCAGTGGTCAGTGGTCAGTGGTCAGTGGTCAGTGGTCAGTGGTCAGTGGTCAGTGGTCAGTGGTCAGTGGTCAGTGGTCAGTGGTCAGTGGTCAGTGGTCAGTGGTCAGTGGTCAGTGGTCAGTGGTCAGTGGTCAGTGGTCAGTGGTCAGTGGTCAGTGGTCAGTGGTCAGTGGTCAGTGGTCAGTGGTCAGTGGTCAGTGGTCAGTGGTCAGTGGTCAGTGGTCAGTGGTCAGTGGTCAGTGGTCAGTGGTCAGTGGTCAGTGGTCAGTGGTCAGTGGTCAGTGGTCAGTGGTCAGTGGTCAGTGGTCAGTGGTCAGTGGTCAGTGGTCAGTGGTCAGTGGTCAGTGGTCAGTGGTCAGTGGTCAGTGGTCAGTGGTCAGTGGTCAGTGGTCAGTGGTCAGTGGTCAGTGGTCAGTGGTCAGTGGTCAGTGGTCAGTGGTCAGTGGTCAGTGGTCAGTGGTCAGTGGTCAGTGGTCAGTGGTCAGTGGTCAGTGGTCAGTGGTCAGTGGTCAGTGGTCAGTGGTCAGTGGTCAGTGGTCAGTGGTCAGTGGTCAGTGGTCAGTGGTCAGTGGTCAGTGGTCAGTGGTCAGTGGTCAGTGGTCAGTGGTCAGTGGTCAGTGGTCAGTGGTCAGTGGTCAGTGGTCAGTGGTCAGTGGTCAGTGGTCAGTGGTCAGTGGTCAGTGGTCAGTGGTCAGTGGTCAGTGGTCAGTGGTCAGTGGTCAGTGGTCAGTGGTCAGTGGTCAGTGGTCAGTGGTCAGTGGTCAGTGGTCAGTGGTCAGTGGTCAGTGGTCAGTGGTCAGTGGTCAGTGGTCAGTGGTCACCTATGTTACGTCTAAAGGAAAAGGGCGAATCTGTGCTACAGTAGGCATCTTGATAGGGAGCTGTGCGGGAAACCATTCAGCAAAACATTTCTTTGAAGTGTTTGCACAGATAAAGCAGAACACAAGTAGTTACGTAGCTGACCCAAATCCCTGAGCGAGCAAGAAGACGGTGCTCTAGTGATCAGCCTTTCCGTTACGGTCCGTGCGGCACTGTCAATCTGGCCCTGCTGACCATCTTTGGTCCCTGCTCCTGCCGTCCGCAGAGTCGCACCACACACTGGAGGATGACATCGCAGACGACTTCTCCGACGATCTCAAGCACATCCTGGTAGCGCTGGCCAACGGAACGCGAGACAACAGCCTGCGGGTGGATCGGCGGAGGGCGAAGGAGCAGGCAACGGCACTCCGCAGGGCCGGTAAGAGGCATGGTTCCGATCGAAACCATAAACAGACGGTCTGGGGTCGATATACCAGGGAAAGGCCAGCCACCTTTCAACACGTATAAAGCGACATTTGTATTCATGCTATGCTATTATTTACTATCTAAGGAGCTTTCAACAAAAAAATAAGAGCACTTGATCTCCTCTAGAATAATGTCTTTCACGGACGCGAACATGGCGAAAGTGTACTTTGCTGGGCACGAGTCTGACCGCCATGGGCCTTGGTGCAGGTGACGATCGCCTGGGTACGGAGGAGGAGACATTCAAGTATTACCTGACGCATGAGAACTACGCTCAGTTGGCGCTCATCTTCTCTGAGTACGAGCAGCTGACCGGAGAGGCGTTCGACGAGGCGCTGGAGAATGAGTTCAGCAGGCACACAGAGGACGCCGTGCTAGCCATCGGTGAGCGGAGAGAGGGTGGTGGTGAAGGGAAGAGGGTGGTGGTGAGGGGCAGAGGGTGGTGGTGAGGGGCAGAGGGTGGTGGTGAGGGGCAGAGGGTGGTGGTGAGGGGCAGAGGGTGGTGGTGAGGGGCAGAGGGTGGTGGTGAGGGAGAGAGGGTGGTGGTGAGAGAATGAGTGGGCACACGGAGGACGCCGTCCTTGTCATCGGTGAAGTTAGGGGAGGGGTCGTTTTTTGTGGTGATGACATATCTGACTGGAGAAAAGTATAGGATATGGGAGATTGGGGAAGTGATGAACCAGAACTTACATTGAGGAACGATTTCGGTGACACCCGAACGAATGAAACCTGACCACCTTCCTTTCCACTGATCCATTCCTTCCTCACCCTTAAGGTCTGTGTCAATGGTCTGTGTCAACAGGCGCGTAACCACCACTGGGGTCACTGGGAATCAGTCCCCAGTAACATTTTCGGATTTTAACATTACGCCTATGGGCGTTGCATGGAAAGAATCGACTTCAAAGTGCCTCCGTCCCCACCTACTTTCGGAAGGTGGTTACGCCTATGTGTGTCAATGTTCAAGGAAGTAAGCCAAGGCAAGTTCTCAGTGGAGTACCACAAGGCTCAGTCCTCGAGCCACTACTTTGTTTGGTTTATATCAATAGTATTGGTTCCAATTTATCCTTAGCTATAAGATCTTTGCAGATGATCTTAAAATATATGTTTGTGTTAGCTATCCCAATAAGCCATCACCTGCCCCATCATCCCCCAACATCCTTCAACGTGTCCTGTCCGTGTCCAGGTATGTCGGGCACGTACAACTTTCGCTTCTAAATTCTGCTGGACGCCAGGAATTGCTTGATCGGGTGGTGAGGTCAGGACCTGCGCAACAAGCTATGCTTAGCGCGGGGCCTGACCTCGGAAATCCATCCATTCAAAAACATTCGGACTAAATTTATTTTAAAAAAAACGTGACATTGATAAGTTGTATTCCACTATCCATATACAATCCTGGGGCTTGTATATGGATATGAAAAAGTGCGTAGTCCTCCGCTTCTCGAAATCCTTTGGCAATTTGACACCTCCAACATATATGGCTTAAATAGTATTCCCATCCCTTCTGTTGACTCTTCCTCTGATCTTGGGGTCTTGATTGATACCGGACTAAAATTGCATGACCATATCCGAACAGTCGCGCACGAGGCTGGTGGCCTTGCTTATAGTTTATTGAAGTCCACCGTGTGTCGATCCCCACAATTCATGCTCTTTTCCTCACTACCCACACACGCCCAGCAATATAATATTGTTCTTGAGTCTGAAACACGGGTTTTGTCTAGTACCTGAAATTGCTGGAGAATATCAAACGTTGCTGGATCAAACGAATAACTGGAATGGAATCCTTGACCTATGGAGAACGGCACAGAATCCTGAATCTCTACTCTATAGCCATCCGGGGGAGACTGCTGCGCGCAGACCTCATTCAGTACTGGAAAATCTGTAATGGTAAATGTTGCATCTCGCCCGCTGATTTATTGCATCAGGCTCCTCAGAATCGCCCTCGGACTCGGTACCACTGCCACAAAGTGTTTCTCCCTGTGACGCATACTGATGTTAAGAAGCGCTCTGTTTCACTAAGGTGTATATCTGCATGGAACTCTTTACCTGCTAGCACTGTATGCGCACACGATGTAACTGCATTTAAACGCATGCTAGACCGGGATATCAATGAGGCACTTGTAGTTTGATTCTCACTTAGTAACACGGCTTTGTTTTCTCAGTGTAAAATGGATGTTCCTCGCTGAACTAGGTATCAATACACTTTGTATTATTCTGTTGAATTTTGTGATAGGAGATGCACATCTCCGGTCAGCTTCTCCTCTCGATTGCTGTAACTTGTGTGCGATTCATACTGACTGGAGCGTCTTTTGTGTCTGGGGTTCCTTCTGTCCAGTACTCTCCACAAAGCCAAATTCTTCCCAATTCCTCTCCATGGACGCTTGCGAACCCAACCAGGTATGTCAACCTAATAAATTAGTGACCAACTTTCCCGGAACCTACGTCTGGCATGCCTGTGCACATCAGTGACCTGGCCGCCCTTCCTGCACAGTTGAGGTGACGAAGAACCTGCCACACTACTTCGCCGGTCGTCTTCACGACGCTCTCTGGGGCCGCGGGCCCATCTCCAAGGACGACTCGGCACTGCGCCGCATCCTGATTTCTCGGGCCGAGCGCGACCTGGGTTCCATCGCTCATGAGTACCACAAGCGATACGGCAGGACCCTGCAAGCCGATATCGAGGTATGGGCTGCTGGGCTGTCAAAGTGTGCCTCCGACACCACACCGATCTCGGAGTGGGATAGAAGCGTTGAACATTTGTTGAACAAGTTTGGTTGATTATTTTCGTTAAAGGAAAATATTCACCTTTTGATTTGTTTAGCAACAATTTCGTAGGCTTCCGTTTTGGTATAAAAATGATCTTATTTAAATTTAACACGCACCTTGGAGGGCCTCTGATAATTACACGCCCTGGAGGGGGGGGGGGGGGCGGATTTCGCCCCCTCCTATGATCTCGAAAACCACGCAACGTAGCGACAAGCCGAAAACGACGTTAGATAGCTCGAGACAGGTTCTTTCGAAAGTATTTCGACCATTTTTTTTATCAGATCAATATTGAGGTCACCAGAGGTCATCAAGGTTCAGATTTTCAAGTTTTCAAGACTTCGCTTCGAACACCCCCAAATATCTTGGGAACTATGATAGTTAGCAGCAAACGGGGAAAAAAACAATCGAAAGCCCTTGCTAAATGCAATTAGCATAATTGACTCATATTTGAGCTAAGGTCAATAGTTTAGGCTCCAGAGGTCATTAAATGTCAAAAAGGTGATTTTTTTGCAAAACTGTGTTTTGCAAATAACTTTTTACCTAATAGAGATAGAGAAATAGTGTTTACGCCATCGCGTTTTTCTTGCCAAGGCGCTTTGAATCATATTCATGATGATTGGGTTAGGTTAACTGAGAAGTTTGACCTCAGGTCAAGGTCAAGTGGTGACCCAAGTTGGTCATGTTGCATATTGGGAGACGTGTCCCGACGAGACAAACACATTTATACCATGTTCTATTCTCTATCTTCATTATGTCAATAGTTATTGACCAAACAGTGTTGGGGGACACGAAATTGACCTGACGTTAGGTCACCGATATTAGAAATCCGAGAAGACCAAATTGTTGGTATCTATGACCTTATGAAGTCATGCAAGATTGAAACCGATCGGCGTAAAACTGTGGCTTTGGTACTACTGCAAACGTTTTGGAGTTGAGGTCATCACGTGACCTGGTCTGGTGACCTGACCTGAGATGACCCGAGTCCAATAATTTTACATAATGTGGGAAGTTTATTTCTGAACAGGTGTGCAAAAAACGGCGGCGCTGCGCGCCGCCATTTTTGCGCTATTTTTGAAAAACCGCAGGGGTGGGCGGGTTTCGTCCCCCTCCAGGGCGCGCGTGTTAAGAATGAAATACATTTATTCCCTAATTCAAAGTTGGAAGTTTGGACAAATTAAAAAGCAAGTACATATATTTCTTTCGGAGTTCATGATCGGTGTTTTCCCTCCACTAACGAAACGCAACATATCTGGCGCTTTTGTATCAATCTGTTCAACGTTGAATACCAACAAATCGCCAACACTAAATAGGTCACCGTTGCGAGCCCAAGTGAAGTTCCGATTTCATTGCCTTTTTTTCCTTTTTATTATTACCGATCGGGAGCGAAGCGCCCGTGAGGTTTCTTAAGCAACTAAATAGGCAAATTTACGTTTGACCCGGCCCGACCCGGCCATACAGACGCTTTTCGGAAGCTAATAACTTTGCAACCACTGCTCCGATTGAGATCGTGTTTTCACTATTAGATAGGACCATCAAATCAATTTTGATTTTGCCGCATTTCTACTTCCAATTATTTCGTTACATTGTCCCTTGACTGGTTTCCAGCACCTGCGTGATCTCCCTGAATTGTTTCGTAGGTTCTAATATCTGGTTCTTTACAGTCGAAATCCACATTTGACTACGAGAACGGCCTGGTTTCTCTGATTGGAGGCCAATCGTAAACCTCTCGCCTGCTGGGCTCCGAAGCGAAGAAGAAACACAGGCGTTCGCTTCTCACGTCATCACTCTCCGTCAGCTGACTACTTCTGACGTCATCACTCTCCGTCAGCTGACTACTTCTGACGTCATCACTCTCCGTCAGCTGACTACTTCTGACGTCATTACTCTCCGTCAGCTGACTACTTTTGACGTCATCACTCTCCGTCAGCTGACTACAGAGTGCAGACAGGCAGCCGGGTGTCGTGTCAGCTGTGTGTTATTATGCCAAGTCGCTGTGTGATGGCTTAGTGATGTGGTGTTGCGAAGTAGCCGGTCAATATATTGACACAGTCTGGTGAGACCGTGTGAGGTGAATTATTTTTGGACGTTAACGTGGTTGGAGGATGAAACTGTTCGCTGAGGACTTACCTACTCTCATTATGGTAAAACAGGTACGAAAGACGTGCGTTGATGTTTGTGATGTGTTAAATGGGATATGATCAGGTGAAACTTAGCTTTGAGCTAACAGAACCATTGTAAAAAAAAATACCAGGGGAAGGCGGTGGAAATTCGGACCACTTAAAGGGAAATAATGACCTTTTTCCACAAAAATGGAGTTAGCACTGGAAATCGACAGACGAGACCAAAATATATTGTAAATTCATCACATTTTGCATGAAAACTTTCCTACCGAAAGACATTTTAAGTTAAAATTGATAAGCGTTCCACACTTTTAACGACCGGTACTTGCAAGTACTTTTGGTCCTCACCAAACTGCGGGCTTTTCCCGTATTGTTTTTTACGCAATGGAGTGGAAAATATATTGTGCGTTCTGCTTGTTGTGATTATATGCCCGGCGATCTTCTAAAACTAACAGCAATTGGAAAAAGTGGCAATAAAATCGGAAGCTCATCGATGCACATCAACGGCGGCATAGTTAGTGGTTGCGACCCTCAATTTTTGAAAATTGATTCATTTGTTTTCAACATTAGGAGTATTGTATAATTTGTCTGTGGCTGTATATAACACTATGCTTAATATTATCATGAAAAATTATATTTTTTTCCCAAAAAAAACTAACAAACAATAACAGAAAACTGGCAATTAAATCGGAAGCTCATCGATGCACATCGACGGCGACCTATTTAGCGTCGGCGATTTGTTTACAAAGTTATTGTCATGCTTCTCGACGCACTTAACCATTGTGGCGAGTTGTTCCTGATTAGTATACCCAAGTCCCGTATCAAACTTTGTTCATGACGTCACTGGTGCCATTCTTGTGTAGCATTGCAAAATATATCTGATTTTGAGTTGAAAGCTAATTAAAGACTTATTCAAATTATTGTTTTTAAGTTCGAATGTTCTTGTTAATCATTATTAAAGGTATTTTATCACTGTATTTCATAGTAGTTGACACTTCAGAAACTTGTGACGTAATAATATTGTATCCAATATGCATTTCCCTCACCTTTTGCTATTGTGGCGCAGTGCCGAGTGCTTTGCGAATACTAGCTTGTCTGGGGTTCAATTCATTCCGCCCTTATTTTATTCGAGTTGGTATAGTTTGCATGTTCACGGATGCTTCACGGATTGCTTCACGGATCAGAGCGCTGCTCGAACGCACGCTAGTAGCGCTAGTAGCGCTTTCGTTCTCCATGGCAACCAGGCGTGAGCCAATGAAAAGCCAGAACGTTTCCCTTTCTGGCTTTTGATTGGCTGACGCCTGGTTGCCATGGAGAACGAAAGCGCTACTAGCGCTACTAGCGTGTGTCCGAGCAGCGCTCAGTTTGATCGGAAATGTCATAGAGCCTCCAAAAATGCCGCACTCGATGTAAACAATGGTAGGGAAGGACGAATTTGTCAATGACCTTCATGAAGTACACATGGTACTTGTTTTGTATTTTTTCCAAACTTACAACTTTGAATTTGGGAATAATTTTATTTAATTCTTAAATTTAAATAAAATAATTTTAAAACCATAACGGCCTAAGCCTAAGAAATTGTTTCTAACAAAATCAAAAGGTCATTATTTCCCTTTAAAGGGAAATATTCACATTTGTCCACAATAATTTACTTATTACTTGAAATCGACAGACGAGGCCAAAATATATTGTAAATTGCTCACATTTTGCATATAACAATTCTTACCAAGAGATATTTCAAGTCAAAGTTGATGAGCGATCCACGCTTTTAACGACCGGTACTCGCAAATACTAGATAACGAATTTCGGGGCCATTGAATTCCGGGCATCTCTCGTAATGTTTTTTGACAACATTGTATGGACAATATGTATTGTACTCTGTCTATTGTGATTATGTGCCCTACTATCCTTAACAATCAACAATCATTGAATAAAAAGGTAATTAAATTAGCAGTTAACTTATGTACCCAATGACGGCCTAGTTAGTGGTTGCGATCTTCAATTTGTGAAAATTGGCTACTTTATTTTAAACATTAGGAGTGTTGTATAGTTTTGTCTCTGGATATATATATATATATATATATAACACTATGCTTTAGCTTATCATGAAAAATAATAATTTTCCAAAACAAATCAAAAAAAATACTTGTAATGAAATCGGAAGTTCACTTATGCACCCAACGGCGACCTATTTAGTGTTGACGATTTGTTGAGAGGTAATTCAACGAGAGGTATTCAACGTTGAGCAGACTGAAACAAAAGCGCCAAGATATGGGTCTGTTCCAGTGGCGCCTCCGGGGAGGAGTTTAGAGCAACTTGGAGCAGCCCAGAGCAGCCGTGTGGGAGCCGCCACGGGAACGATCGGAGGAGTTTAGAGGAAGTATCAGCTGTTTGCGTCCATGGTTGGGTATCTGTTTACATTAACAAATGTGTCAGCCGCGACATAAACGTACTCTTCCAATCTCCTCCGGTTGTCCCACCTCGATTTCGGGAGCAAGTTGGAAGAGTTAAAGGGACACTGTCTCTTTAAAGTAAAATTTGACATGTTAAATAGCAATCGTATCTGATAAACACTATACATCCGCTTTTCGAAACTCGAGCCCGGTCGCCCAATATCATCGTTTAAAGTTCGGTTTTCTTCCAACCAATGACCTTGACGAGTCCGCTCACCACTACGTACCAAAATCAATTAATTGCAGCGTTGTGCAACAATTGTAAATGTGATATTTTTTGCTTAAGCATTCTGTCGAAATTTGTAATGTCAGGAAACATTTCATGTCTTATTATGCCAGATTTAAGCCCAATAATCGGATAAAAGTAGAGATTAATTCCGAAGGGATAAGATTTATTCCGAAGGGATTTTGATTTCGACCGAGGTTTTTGTGGCAACAACTCAAGTGCGCCAGATGGGCCGGATCCGTTTAATGTAGTTAACAGAAACCAAAATGTAAAAGTGCTTTGCCGCCTCATCCAATTGTTGCAATAGCGTTAGCTGACCATGGGCGGCGCCACGGATTTTTGTCAAGGGGGCAAGTCGAAATTTAGGGGGCCTCCATTTGAGAGGGGGCCTCCATTTGAAAAGAGGCCTTTGACCTCCATAGGGCTCCTCTCACCTTCCATCTGGCTTCCAGAGGGCCGCTTCTGGACTTCAGGTGCACCTCTGGCCTCCATAGGACCCCCTCTGGCCTACAGGAGACCAGGGGCGTAGACAGAATTTCTCTCAAGGGGGGGTGGGGGGGTGGGTGGGTGGGATCAGAGGGACCCTCTTAGCCAAGGGGTCCCACATCATTAAAATAGTACAGAATGTTGTATGTTGTGACAAATAACTTTCGACAACGAACAAATATATTTGTATTTTTGGGAGTCAAAACTCAAAATTTAGAAATTTAGCGATAGCCATTTCAATATATTGTTATTTATTTTCTTTCGGCTTTTTTATTTGCAATTTGCTTCAAAACTAGATTGTCTACGATTTTTCAAACATTTTTTCAAACAAGTTTTTCCGCCAAAAATGGCATGACATGACGCGATTCAAACGTCATTATCTCCCGCCAAAGTACAACACGATTTTCATTGAAATGTTGTAATAAGACGAAGAAAGGATGCAACATAAGGTAGGGAAAGGTTGACGTCGATATCTATAATTGTTTTCAAGTTATTGAGAACATCAGGGGGGGAGGCAGATTCTGCCACCTCCAGCGGGACGCGAGCTAACCCTCGCCCACGAGGGTTTTCACCTTCGCCCTACGGGGGGGGGGGGGCTGACAGCCCCCTGTTAACTTCCAAACCAAGCAACTTAGAGAAATGCGGTAAGAACCAGTATGTTGCCTGTCATGAGAGGAATATAACAGTACGCGATTTTCAGGTTTCAGGTCAACGGGTGACCTTCCAGGTCAAGTGAATGACCTCGGATTTACCACGTCCAGAACAGCGATTTTGCTCTTCAGAAAACCTAAAAATTAGAAATTGATAAATGTAAATAAAAAGGCATGTTCCTAGATCAGTTTTGGCTCAGAAATACAGAAAAAGTAATTATTTGTTCGTATCTTGCCAAAAAAGTCAAAGAAAGTTATTTTGTTTTAAATGACGTCATCAGTTTCTTACACTTAGGGAGCCATCACTCAGTCAAAAATGAAGATATTGCTTTGAAATTTAGTATGGGTATTGTCCATACTCAGTTCTCTCACATATATTCCGGTTTTGCTAACATCTTTGAAAAAATTGCATTTGTCGGATTTTTTATGATTTTTTATTTTATTTTAGGGGTCCAAAACCCAAAATTTTGCAAATTCGAGATTGCCATTATAAAGAGAATGCCATTTTGTATCTTTGGTGAATTGCGTTTGCAATTTTCTTAACTCTGTTTTCTACGATTTTTCAAATATTTCTCGTTTTTTTACCAACATGTCATCAAAACATGATTATCTCCCAAACTACTTAACCAATTTCAATTACATTTTTACTGCATACGTATAATTGTTGTATTTTTGTATATATTTATTTTTATTTTTTTACAGATGGCAAAATCAAACTCGAATATCTTCTTGATTAGATCATTGTGGTTGTTTTAACTGCTACCATACTTAATTTCAATGCCAAGCCATCAAAATGGCTATCTCAACTCAAATATAATGTTAAGGTGGGATAGTCCCTTTAATCAAAATAATATCCTGAATCTTCTTCAATTCGGATTGAAGAAACAACACAGAACGTACATGCCGATTGTGCACATGTACGATGAAGTTACAAAATCTGTAAAAAAAATAACGAAATAACATGCTTCTTATATATTTATTTACAGAAAGCTTGGGATACCGTTTGCTTATAAATTTTCTTGCAAAAATACACCACATTGTGATACGAGGGGTTTCTACAACACGATAGAGTCATATCTCAACACGCGCCCTGGAAGGCCTCTGATAATTACACGCCCTAGTGGTGGGGGGCGGATTCCGCCCCCCCCCCTAAGATCTCTAAAATCACGCAACGTAGCGACAAGCGGAAAACGTCGTTAGATAGCTCGAGACAAGCTCTTTGGAAGGTATGTCTTTTTTTAGGTCAGGTCAATATTGATGTCACCAGAGGTCAAAGGTCAGATTTTCCAGTTTTAGGACTTTGCTCGAGAAACCCCCAAATATCTCGGGAACTATGATAGCTAGGAACAAACGAAAAAAAAGCAATCGAAAGCTCTTTAAATGTTTAATCGCCATCTGTGTGTCCTTACATTTGAGCTCAGGTCAATATTGTAGGCTCCAGGTCATCAAATGTATTTTGTTTTTTGGCAAAACAGTTTTACGCTAATAACTTTTTACCTAATGAAGATAAGGCACTAATTGTTTTACGCCATCGTGTTTGTCTCGTCAAGGCACTTCTAATTCAAAATCGTAGAAGGATTAAGATTGTCACTGGCGGGTCGCCGCTCAGGAAAGTACGGGCCAACGTGTTTGTCCGGATGTGTGTCCAGACGAGATCTTTGGCCACCTCTGCAGGTGGACGCTGCGGTTATTGGTTCGGAAGATAACCAGGGGGGCGAAAAACGCCACCCCAGTCAATGGTGTTCGGCTGAGACCCCCGCCAATGCCGGGTTAATACTCGTACATTGTCAAAGCCTTGTACTCCTCTCAGACGTTACTAGCATACACTGAAAAACAATCAGAACTTTGACCGGTCTTCCTTCGAGAGCCTCACTGGCGCTCGACCGGCAGACCACCTCTACCACCACAGGACCCTCTAGACTCTAAAGGACAGCAAAGGCCCTCTACAGATCGGCAGGGGCCTCTAAAGGCCGGCAGATGACCATCTGCAGAGCGGCAGGGCCCTCTAAAGGCCGACAGAGGGTCTTCTACAAATCGACAGGGCCCTCTTAAGGTCAACAGCCCTCTAGAGTGTCCCAACCATCTACAGATTGGCTGGGACACTCTGTAGATCGACAGGGTCCCTAAAGGCTGGAAGAGGGCCCTCTTCAGGTCGATAGGACCCTCTAAATGCCGACAGAGTCGCTCTACAGATCGGCAGGACCCTCTAAAGGCCGGCAGGGCCATATAAAGGCTGACAAGGCCCTCGAAAGGCCGGAAGGGCCCTATACAGGCAGGAAGGGCCATATACAGGCTGGAAGGGCCCTCTATAGGATGGAAGGGCCCTCAAAAGGCCGACAGGGCCCTATAAATACCGGC